>CM072820.1:57586263-57688868 GCA_036937905.1 Salvia rosmarinus | reverse complement strand
GAGGTAACCAAATTTTAGAAATTAGAAGATAAAAAATACATTAAAACTTTGTCTAATGCTCGTGGATCCCGAATAGTTAATTCTAAGCAAATAATCATTACTCCAGTATTGAATTTCTTTAATCTCATGTCAATAATTTAAGCATGTAATAACAATATGAGGGTGTTTGGCTAAGTAAATAGTCACAATTTTGTTCTGTTGGTTAAAAGCTAACATAGAAATACAGAATCTTGCGTGTCCGCAATCTGATACTAATCAAACCGATCAAATGTTCACAATAAATGCACTCAACAAACCCCAAACCTAATAACCACCTCTTATATATCACACTGCAGAAACACACACAAAACGTCTGTGAATGCAACAGTTTGTTAGAAAACATCCCATCTCTCTCTCTTCTAAACCACATCTAGGCTTGAAAGGCCATGGCCTCAAACGCCAAGCTCTCCTACCACAGGCTGAGGCATGACGACGACGACGATGAATACCACGACCTCCGGGAGAAGGTGATCGGGAGGTTGAGAAGCTCCAGATTCAAAAGGTTCCACCTCAAGAAAAGATTGAGAGTGAAGATCCCAAATTTGAAGAGATTCTTTAAAATAAAAGCAAGATTGGTGAAGTTTGCATGGAAGAAAGTGTGTAAGAGATTGAGGGAAAGTCAGTCGCATTTTGGTGATCTGTTTGCTGGGAATTATTTGTTCATGCAGGTCACTCCAACTCCATTCAAGTATGATGTCCATGCCTTTAATTCTAGGATTGCGTGATACTCGATCGGGTTTTCTCTGTTACAAATTGTGTTTCGTTTTCTTCTTCGATTGAATTGATATGAATTAAGTTTATATTTAACACTTGGTTACATATGATATTTGATATATATTCGAATTGAAGATGAAATATTGTTTGTAATAGTGGATCTTGCCCTCTATTATTTTAGTGGATCGATTTGACGCTTCTGATTATTGTCTGAATGCATAGATAGGACTTGATACAAATTATTTATTGGAATAAAAATGAGATGATTAATTATGTGGATCCAGAGAGAAATTTTAATTCTACGAAAGAAAGCAACATCATAGTATGGAGACTTATTAGGATTGCTGCAATAATTGATTCGGTGGTTAGATAAATTTAATAAACTGTAAGTTACCAATTGATTACCATTTGTGCAAAAATATTATTGTTATTTTATATCATGAAATAATCATATTTTATATCTTTTACATTGGGTGGTGTAATTAGCACAGAACGATATACTAAGATTCTGATTTACAACGAACAATATAAATAGACTATGATGTATGGTTCTTATCTATTGGCCATATACAACCAAAATTTGTGATGGTATAAAGTCTATCTCACCTCCCACATCAAGTTCAATTATTTCAACTATTTTAAGGCCATCTACAATATATTTCAAATTAAAATAGTTTATATATGCTAATTAACCAACAAGAAATTACTATTATATATTATATTTATTGTTAACTTAACTAATATATCCCTTCACTAAACATGCATATTGCAAGAAAGAAAATAGAAGACAAAGCTTTACTTAGATATATCTCACAATTTACTTCGTCCACATCTAGTCTCTGTCTTTGTCCTTTTTCCCCTTTCTTTTTCATAATAAATGCAAAATTGTGGTGTAGGTGGGTGGGTGGGAAGTGAAGGCAGATGAATGTTTCGGTACAAATTAATTTCACGAGGTGAAGATTAATTGGATCTGAACTCTAAAGTTACAATTTTTTTTTATTATTATCAATTTACCATGTCTCGATTAAATGTCTTGTTCAAAGTAAAATTAAGATTTCAGATCTCCACGTCTTCTCTTGTTTGATGAAATCACATCGTCTACTTCACGTGCATCTTCACAAGTACATAATATTCTCGTCTCATTGGAACTGAAACATATTCAATATTTTCGGATTTTCAATTATATTTTGTTATTTTTTCAAGAAAAAAAGAATAAAAAATAAGACTTTTTATCTATCTCGTGTCTGCTACTGTATGGTCAATCCATTCTCTCGAAGCTCGTCCACTAGATACAAATGATCTGCTTGCTCCGAAAAATCTACTGAGTAATAATTTAATGATTGTGTGTGTGTATATTAACCTAATGATATATTGATTAATACATAACGTCAAAAGTCTCATGCCATAGTTTCCATCATGGTCCGTGGATAATCATCTTTAAAGCTGATTCCTGATCGGCATATCGTTTTACCAAAAGTAGTCCGCCATATCCCTCAGAAAAGACCAGTCGATGCAGGAGTGAGTGCTTCTCTTTCTCGGCTATTCTTGATTATATGTGGCTCCAGAAAATCACAGCAGCCTCAAAATATAAACTGGCACCGTTAGAGGTGAAATCAAACCTGTAGCATTCTACGATGAAGATGTTAATAATATTTCTGTACTTGCCGCCTCAATTTAACAAATACCTTAATATCGACAATGATGTATTGCAAGATTACATATTGATTGAAACAACGTATAATGATAATAGGTGAGTGTAGTAGAGTGCATCAGCTTGTTTCATTAGTTCATTTACGTGACTGACTGTACAGTTCTAATAGAAATGTTTCATGATTCGTAATTCATCGAACCCTATTACAGAGGCACAATAGTCGAATCCACAATCACTATGCACAATCAGCTGCAGCATCCACCTTGTTGAGCAACAGCTCCGTCTCTTCCACCAGCTGGACCCTGGGTACGTCCATACCCAACTTTGATACCTGATGACTGCAATTTTGTCGAACACATATCCTTTAGTTAGTTTCCCATTAAACTGAATCAAGCAGACTACATACATTCATTACATCCACATCGAAATCTCTCTACAATCAATTGTTCATAGAGTGCGTACACGTTTTATCAATCCATACTATTTTTCAATTTATGAAGATTTAAAATGAATTCATACAGAAAATTAATCACATTGCGAGTAATCACAACTACTGTAACTTTGAATTCATGCAACGAATGATGCTGCATATAGCACACCACAAGAAGAACGAGCACAAGTTTGTCCTGCTATTATATTGTTCTTGATAAGAGATGCACTACAATATCAATCAGTGACTAACCTCATTAGACACGTCAAAAACACCTTCCTGAATCTTCTGAAGTATCTTGGTGGCTGTGTTAGTGAACGCCTAGACGCAAATTACAAAAAAAAAAAAAGGAATCAAGATTGCTATCATAATGTGGAAGTTACATAACAAAAAAGGGTAATTTTCAGATTTTGTAGTACCTCCTCTACATTTTGCGCTGTTCTTGCAGATGCCTCCAAGAACAAAAGTCCATTTTCTTTTGCAAACTGTCCCCCTTCCTCTTTGCTTACAGCTCTTCTGTGAGCAAGATCACTTTTATTTCCTACAAGTATGATTGTCATATTTGGATTTGCATGCTGCCGAGCATCTTCAAGCCAGCTTGCTAGATGATTAAAAGTCTCCCTCCTAAGTAAGTAAGATATTGCACACCGAGAATGTAATTTGTATCATATATAGGAAATGAAACGTTTAAGTATTGGTATGAAATATCCAGTCTCAAATATGCTTTTTTCGTACTTCAACTGTATAGAAAATGAAATTATTGCATCACATATGCCCACATATAATTTACTTTCAACGGAAGAAAATTTCTATATAACTCCCATGTTATTCTCAATAAGCCAAATAGCATCTTACCCCAAAATGTTAATACATTGTTGAACTGAGCATGTGTACCAACTATAATACAGAAAAAACGAATGCACTATAATGCTGATCCAGATAAGCAAATTTGAACGGCAATGTGCATGTGTGCAGGCAAAGATTATGAACTCCAAACCAAACAGCAATCTGTATAACTTCAAGCATGAACGTGATTGGACAGTGCACTGTAATGCTAAAAGGAAGATACAAGACTATAAATATACATAATTAATTAATAAAAAGAGCATGATATTTCTTTTTGGTAATTTAATTCAGAAATTTTAAAGACCTGGTGAACCGAGACCTGTCGTAAACTCTACCAAGGCCAACACACACACACAAAAAGTGATATTTCACCATGTCTGCTGCCCTCTGTAATATGATCTAGTGATCGATCTGAATGACTCTTGACCCGCCTGAAAGAAGACGGAAATGTATGGTATGTGTAAGCCAAACGCAATTTCCAGTCACAAATCGTAAACACACATCTCTATAATTCAACCCCTAATTACATTACAACAGAATAACCTACACTCATAAAAATCAACCATAAACCTCTCATGAGCCCTCTCGGCTTTCAGAGCACCCCAATAATTGCATGCGTTAGTTAGCACAGAACTCATTCGTCTATAACCAAATTTTGTTTATCAAATTGGGATAAATTAAAAACCACCACACAAATAATATGAAACTGAATCAGAAAACTAAATGAACACACACACACACAGAGAGGTATTACAGTGTCCCAAATCTGAAGCTTAATCGGGCGGCCTTCGATAGTGATCATCCGAGCACCGAATTCAACTCCGATTGTGAGATCATGCACCGGTTGGAACCTCTTATCAGTGAACTGCAGAAGCAAACACGATTTCCCGACACCTAAAGATGGGAAGCGCGATGATCAAAGTCCAAATTGAGCTAGGGTTTAATGAAATTGGGGGAAAGCCGAAGCAGCTGATGGATTCAGTTACCTGTGTCGCCGATGATTATGTACTTGAAGAGGTAGTCGTACGACATTCTTCTCCAAAAGATGACGTTGTGCGATTGTAAAGGTCGAACTGAAAGGAGTAGTTTTCGCTAGCGTCGGGTTTCTTGGGATTACGTGAAGCAATGAACAAAACGCTTTTGTGTAGCTGTGTGCTCAGTATATATCTCCGTGTGTGTGTGTGTGTGTGTGTGAGAGAGAGAGAGAGAGAGAATATACTTCTACTAAGCTGAAGAGCTCAATTTTAATTCAGGTTTGGATAAACCCTCAAAAATTGTTTTGTCAAAGGAGCTGAGGATCTAATTTGGGATTAACGGAAGTAAAAGAAATGTAAAAAGGAATAGGAGATAAAAAGATATTCGAATTCTTTAGAAATCTTGATAAGTTGTATAAATTTTTCGAAACCTATTAATTGTATAAATTGGTAATTAAATTATTTGACAAGTTTCTCTAAATTCAAGAATTTTTAGTCTTTGTTATAAATATTTTATCACGGGGTAAATACACTCTAACACCCATTTTCTCAAACTATATATTCTGATTTATTTTTTAGCTGTTACATACTTGTTTTTTTCCTTTTTGTTACAACAACGTAATCTAGATATTCTAGAAACATGCAAACTATTTAACTTAAAAGGATCTATAAAAATAATAAATCCGCTATAATTTGTATATTTGATTGATACTCATGATAAATGCTTATAAATAGTATTCCGTACAATTCGAACTTGCTCCATGCCATGATATAATACTCCAAAGTTTTCTAGAATCTGAGGTTGATTAGTAATTCAAATCCAGCCCAATTTGGACTATGAAAATCAGCCCATTTTAGGTGAAATGGCTCAGCCCATATTTATGAATTTGGGAGCCCATTTTGTGAAAAAACACAGGATTGGTATTTTGATTTTATGGCCGAAAGATGTGAATTTTGATTTTAGTAGTCGAGTTTATTTTTTAAATATAATTTCATTTTTGTATATGATTTTTGAGAAAATATTATGTGCAAAGCCCACTCCAAAATTGTGATTTCTCTAGATTATGAATAAGTTAACGAATCTCAACTATTTTATTGAACTCGAATCAATTACACTCGACGCTACTCTTTCAAACATACAAACCCAAGTTATCCACTCGTCATTCATTGGTGTACAACACCAATCCATGTTCTCCCTTCACCAAAAATGGCACTTTCCAAATCAAAAGAGCTCAAGATCAACAAGCCTAACTCCCCTCCCCACAATCTCGAGCACTCTTAATCCGGCAAACAGCTCCGGCAAAATCAAACGCCTCGTCCTCACGCAGAAAGGCAGAGCAAAGCTGAATCCCTCTCCCGACAGAGAATTCTACGCCTTCCCGAGATTCGTAACGCACGTGGACGACAACTTCATAGCCAAACTGAGGAATCTGTACGGCGAGATTCTGAGACCGGAGATGGAGATTCTTGATTTATGCAGTTCTTGGGTGAGTCATTTGCCCGAACAGGTGGCGTACGCGAAAGTTGTCGGGCACGGGCTCAACGCCCAGGAACTCGCGAGGAATCCGAGGCTGGATTACTTCTTCGTGAAGGATTTGAACAAGGATCAGAAGCTGGAGATGGAGGATTGTAGCTTCGATGCAGTTTTGTGCACGGTCAGCGTGCAGTATCTGCAGCAGCCTGAGAAGGTATTTCATGAACTTGCATTTGCGTTTATGTGTACATTTTTATACACGTATTTGTTGGTGCGCAGGTATTTGCAGAGGTGTATCGCGTACTGAGACCGGGAGGAGTGTTTATAGTTAGCTTCAGCAACAGATTGTTCTACGAGAAGGCGATCGAGGCCTGGCGCGACGGCACCACCAAAACCCGCCTGCACCTGCTTCTACAATACTTCCAATGCGTCCACGGCTTCACCCACCCTCAAATCATCCCAAATAATTCCATTCTTACTCGAATTGCAGCCTTCTTATCTGCCTCCGATCCTTTCTATGCCGTCATTGCTTATAAAAATTTCAAACCTATATAATGAATTGGACCTAATTTGATGGTCTTTTGTTTGTACATGCAAATAAATGGCAAAATAGTTTGTGGTTATATTGCTATGCACTTTTATTTTTTGATCAAAATTTGGATTTGATCAAAATTTGGAGGCTACATCATAAGCAGCAGCCAGCAATCTCGCGAGCAATACATAATTAGAAACACCAACAAACAAATTTTTGTACGGTAGAGTGGTTAATATTTCAAAACAAAAAGTTTTGAATTTACAGTCTTTAAAATTTATGTATTAATTGATAAAAAGAAAAAGAAGAATATATTAAAAAAAATTGGGTTGTGGACTAGATTGATAACTTATCTAATGCTACAATTTTCTATTTGACGATGTACTTTTCTTGATTTCTACTATAATTAATCATAGTTACATTGCAAAATCAAACTTAAATTTAGTGTGAGACGATCACACATCGAAAATATATGCAAACTATCTGCATGTACCATATCGAATCTCCAATAATAAGTAAATTTAGAGCTAAAGTCTAGCATGTGTCAACTTGTACTAATATTTTGTAGAACTTAAAAATAAGTAAATATAATCCCTTGTGTCACATGTTTATTTAATATGCAGCTCTCCTAATATTTTGATGCTCTGCTTTCGCGGTAAAATGGTAACTTGATCGTAATTTTAAAATAATTTATGTTTCACTATGCAATAAAATTGATATATTAAAATAAAATCATGAAGAAAAATCACAACAATATCTAAGCCTGCATCTCAGTGTCTGATATTTGTCTGTTATCAAACGCCAACCAATTTCTTCCATGCGCTACCTACTGTAGTATCAATTTCTTATCTTCAACTCTCTCTCTCTCTCTCTCCCCTCTCTAACATGACTTCTGCAACTGCCCTCCATCTCAGATTGCTGGAATGCTGTTGCGCAGCAACTATCCCAAGAACTTCCATTTCTAAACCCTCTTGCCCGTCGCTCTCCCTAAGGCAAACCCATTCCCCTCACTCTTCAATTCATCTCAAATCCAAGAATTCGCCTACCAGAATCGTCCCATTCGTCGCTCAGACCTCAGATTGGGGCGCCAGCGATGAAGGGGTAGCGGCTACAGCCGTCGAATCTTCTTCGTGGGAGAGCGGCGAGGAAAATGTGCCGGGCGATGGCGCCGAGGAAATTGTGGAGGGCGATGGCGGCGATGAAAATGTGGAGGGCGATGGCGGCGAGGAAATTTTCGTTCAGCCTCCGGAGGAGGCGAAGCTCTTCGTCGGAAATTTGCCGTACGACATTGACAGTGAGAAATTGGCCCAGCTTTTTGATCAAGCTGGGGTTGTGGAGATTTCTGAGGTATGAAACAAAGTTTGTAGCTTTTCCATTCAATTATGGATTTGAGATTCTGTTTTACGTCTGCTTGAGTTTTTTGAGCTCTGATTTTGTAGCTTCTTATTAGTTTCATATTTGTATCTATTGTCTGAAAAAACTATCAAAATTCGATGGAAAACGTGTTTATCAGGATAAAATTGAGCCAATTTCCCTGTTTTAAGGGGAAAAAAATATAGGAAAACAGAATTAAAATATAGAAGAGAAAATGGAAACAAAAGAAAGGGGAAAATTCAATCGTTTTAGGATTAGGACAGTAGAATATGTGGGCTCATTCTTATTCTAATTCATAAATGTAACACGATTTTGTAATAGGGTATCTAATCAGGTGTTGTCATCGTAGGTGATTTACAATAGGCAAACGGATCAAAGCCGAGGATTTGGATTTGTAACGATGAGCAAGGTGGAAGAAGCTGAGAAGGCTGTTGAGATGTTCAATGGCTATGTGAGTTGCTTGTTATTTGATTTTATTGATTGGTGGGATTGACATGTTTTAATGCAGTTGAATGAGGTGTGTGTTGCTTGATATACTGTTGGACTTTCATTGCTGTGTGATAGGATAGGTGTTGGACGACATATGTGATAAATAACTAAAACGATGGGGATTGCTTGTGATAAGATGTGTTTTTGCCAATCTTATCAAGAAATTTGTGAAGGTTTTCAGCTATGATGAGTAAGTACTAAGTAGTAACCATAAACACCATTCGTGTATGGTGACTGTGGAGTGTGGAAACTGCATACGTAAGGTTTCTCTCGATAAAGTGTTATGTTGTTTCTCAAAGTTTAGGGATTACATGATATACTCATTTACTATCCTTTTTGACGAAGGCTGAGATTCAATAATCATCTGTATGTTGCTTATGCATATGTATGCTGGACTAACTAAGATTCTTGATTTTGATTCTTATACTCATCTGGCCCTAATGTCAGTTTCTCAAGCGAACTTTTGAAATCACCCTGTTGATATGGTATTGTATATTTGCACTGATTTATCTAGAAATTCTTGAAGGTTTTCCATCTATGGTGAGTAAGTAGTAACCATAAACACTTTTTGTATATGGTGACTGTCGACACCATAAACTGACTAAAGAAAGTGTTGCCTTGTTCTTGTAAGACATTATTTGATAATTTATTTGTTCTTGTCAACAAATAAAAATTCAATCTGCATAACAAACTAAATTAACATCTATGAATGATTGATTTTGACTATAGTTATCTTGCCTCTATTGTCAAATTCTTATATTGAACTTTTGAAATGGCCTCTACTAATTTGGAATCACTCTATCTTCAGGATATAAATGGAAGACTATTGACGGTAAATAAGGCGGCTCCTAGAGGTTCTCAGCCGGAAAGGATTACTAGAACATATGAGCCTTCCTTCAGAATGTATGTTGGTAACTTGCCGTGGCAAGTGGATAATGCTCGCCTCATGCAGCTCTTCAGCGAGCATGGCAAAGTCGTGGATGCCAAAGTGGTATTGGACAGGGAGACTGGAAGGTCACGTGGATTTGGCTTCGTTACAATGTCGAGTGAGGCAGAACTAAATGATGCTATAGCTGCTCTTGATGGACAGGTAACTTGCTATTGCCCCTAATTTGGTTTTGAGAAATGGATTTCATCCAAATTACAAATCTTTGATGAAGTGAGGAATTGAAGGTCACAGCTTTGAAATACTCTAGAATGACCTTGATGAACACACCTTTTATTTTGATAGATTTGAAATCCCAGATAGCTCTTATCCAGTTATTGTTTTGGATTAAATGATGAATAGATGGATTTTAAATGGATCGCTTAAATTAATTTGGGTGGTTTTGAGACAATTTATTTATACCAAATGGTTAATTTCTTGAAAATTGTGCATGAATTTGTCCAATTTTGGATGCAGAATTTGGATGGCCGTGCAATTAGAGTTAATGTTGCAGAGGAGAGGCCGAGACGTACCTTCTAAATGAAGTTCATTAGTTATTTTATGTATATTGTATGATTCTTTTTGTATTAGTAATTTTACCTTTATGAGAGATTTCTCCAGCTTCACCTCCAATTTTGTTTTGAACTCTGATCATATCAGAATCTTAGGCTATTCTTGTGAAGTTACTAATACCATTTGATTTGATAGATGTCACGAATTTAACATTGCAAAATTTAAGGGTGTAGGTCTGTGGTCGAGCCAGATAAAGGAATCTGGTAAGTTTTCGAGCTCTAATTATATCCAATTTGAATGAAATTCATTCAAAACTTGTGGATAATGTTATGTAACTAGTGCTCAACTCTGCAACTAAACAGTCACGGCTTTCTCACCTGAGCTTCAATGTATTGCTAAATTGTTTTTTACATCATTTGGGCACTATGTCAACTGTTGTGCCATACATACACACATATCACTAACAAAATTCTATCTCGAGAATTTACATTTTATTGTAGCGTTGCAATGCAGAAGTATGATCTCCATACCGTGATATTGTCCTACAGAATGAGCACAAAACAAATAGTAAGATTCAAGTACAGAAAGAGTTGATTTTGAGCTTCTATTACCAATTTGTCGAGATCAACATTCAGTTTGCTGCTGCCCGAATTGGTGTGCTGGATGATTTCCACGACAAGGTGGCCTGGTAATTTCTGAATCAGTCCACAAAGCTCTTGTTTCTCAGCAAGGCCATAGCCCTGTCCATTACGAGTAAAGATAATGGTACCTAAGACTTGGGAAAAAGCAAGCATAAACATACCTGCAGGTGGTCATTACGACATTCAGAATTTCTTCGAGCTTCGTCTCCATGTGATTCAACTATCAGACAAGTAATAAAAAGACTTACGTGCTGTTGATTCTATTCAGATGTCTGTACCGTGGTGGAAATTTCGCTAGTGTGGCTCTCCAAGAGTTCCTCAACCTTAGAGCTGTCATGCTCTAAAATACACCGCAAATCATCATCCCTCTGGATGTGTTTACTTTCTAAATCCTGTCCGCCACAAGGACAAAAAAAAGAAACATTATACAAACTTGTAGAAACAAGGATGCAAAAATTGAAATGCAACTGACACAAGTTTTTCTGAATATGAACAAAAATGCTCTCCTATCAACACGAAGGAAGGAGGAAGATGAAGGATAAAAATAAAGCTTGAGCAAAAATTAGACTAAATACAAGCACAAAAGTTTGAGTGGACATCTTGCATGCACAAAACAACGACATTGCGAAGCCACCAATTCTTCAAATGTGACTCTATTCTAGAAAATTTGAAGCAACATGACCCCGGAAGAGAAACTAAAGTTTCTTTTGGAGCATCTCATTTCATACTCAATCAAAGCAAAGTGCATTCATCTTGCCGTACTCATTTCAAAGAAATGAAGATTGAGCTGAGAAGATTGACAAAGCATCAAGCACGAATACATTTCATGCATCAAACAGATTCCCGAAAATGGAAATTATTGTGTCTGCAATAAAACGTACCCTCTCATTAGAGAAACAATGTCCTAATCACAGTGTTGTAAAAAGCGATTGAGGCGGCCGCCTCAAGGCACACGTCAAGGCGAGGTGCCCAGAAAATGCCCCGACTTGGCCAACTCAATGTGTATAGTTAAAATGCACGCCTTGCTAGACACTAAGGCGCCGAGGCGGTACCTAGGCTAGGCAGTTAGGTCTTATTTAGGTGTTTTGAGCCTAAGTTTTTTGGGGTCAGACTAAATTAATAGTAGCTCAATGAAATTAAACCCTAAAATTAAAATTCTAGTTATTAAAGTGAAAAGATGAAAGAAAAAGAGAAGAAAGAAGCAGCGCAACATCGTGCGAATTCTCTGCCATCTCTCGATCTTTCTCCAACTCTCTCCTCCCTCATCAGTCACCACTGCCGCCACCTACCGCCAACACCAAGAGTGGGATGAGGACGACATTACCAACAAGAGAGAATGAGGTCGATGTTGATGAGTGGGATGACTTAGATTTTTGAAAATTTTATGAATTGCTTTAATGCACATTTATGTCTTTATTTTGATGCTTTTAAGACTTAAAAATCCATAAATTTTATGTTTTGCTTGTCATCTATAACTTCCTCCGTTCTTAAAATATGTTCTTAAAAATCTTCGATACGGATTTTAATAAAAGTGGTCGAGTCTCATATTAGTGTAGTATTAAATTAATTAGTTGTGAGAAGATAAAATAAGTAAATAAGTAGTGTTGTTGATGATAATAGATAGGGATATGGATATGCCATATGTAATAAAAAGTGTAGTTGAGAATAATAAGTAGAGAGTAGTTTTCATAAATAGAAAATGAACAAATTTGGAAGACATACAAAAAAAAAAAGAAACAAATATTGGGAACGGAGAGAGTATTTTATATTTAGTTTATAAATTTTTTTTTCTTAAAAATCTTAATACAACATTGTGAACTCAAAGGGAGTAAGGCACTAGAAGGAAGTAACTTAATACAACCAAGGGAAAACAAACATCGTTTCAATTTCCGAAATATGTTTCCACATTGTAAAGTAATTGCATACTTTAAATGATACATATCTGAATTTAAATACCAACAAACACCCTAAGTAGTGCGTATACGACGTTGACTAGTCGTTCCCCAAAATAGCAGAACCAGATGTAATACAGCAGCAACATCACTTTTCCGACAACCTGCTGGATTTTTTTTATTTTTTTCTATGAGTAAAAAAAAATCGACACAAACTTATGCTTATACCTGCACATTGTATTTGAGTGTCAACATAAAGATATTGTCGTTTTGATTTTGTTCATGCAAACTTTATAAAAGTTGAACAAGAGATGATAGTTGTGAGGACATTCTCACGTGAACACCCATAGGGGATACACTAAATTAAAATTAATAAATTCTAATTAAGAATTAATTAACTTTCATTGAGTGTGATGATCCCCACGTTTCCTCATGTGATAACGTTCTTATATGAAACTTTGTCGTTGAGGAGAGCCTCCCAATATGGAGTAATTTGGGGTCTGCTCACTGTACTCAACAATGGCCGTTGGCGGAAGACGGCCGGAGCAGATCTTGTGGACAGTCGAGAAGAGAGGGAAAAGCTCTAACCATCCCCGATGGCTCAAAACCTCGTGCACCTCTTTTGCAGTCGAGACACCCTGCAAAAGTTTTCATAAGGAAAGTGAACTATAATTATGGGACATACAAAACATAAAATAGGAGCAACGGACAATTATTATGGGACAGAGGAGATAATTAAGTTGAGAAAGTAATACTTTCCTCCGTCCGAAAATAAGCCTCTTATTTGGAAACAAAATTTGTTCCCATATAAGCGTCCGATTTTAGAAATTCTATAGAAACTTGACGTCAAACTTCTCATTTATCCTTGTCTTCAATAATAAAATGACCCATTTTATTGGTATATATGATTTTTGCCAGCCGAGAAGACTTATTCTGAAAGAGAGGTGTATGTAACTATTTTCATGCAAAACTACATCTACCTGTAGTTTCTGGCCCTGCAACATCTCAGCTTCGAGCTCATCGAACGACCTCTTCCCACCATTCCTAGCAAAAGCCTCGGCACATTTCCTGTTTCTCCCCCCCACTAGCGATACAAAATAGAGCGCGGAACGCATGTTTTCTAATTATTCTTCTCATTAAAAAAATTGTGCCCGTTTAGGATAGAGATATATCAGTTGTACTTACAGCACGTCGTGATGAGATCTGCTACGCCACAGCTCTCGAAGAAGGTACTGTCCTTGACGGAAGGGAAAAGTAGCTTTGACAAGGCCTTCATCTCTCTCAATCCAATTCTCATTATTGCAGCCTGGTAAAGACATTGCATGATACAACAATATGGAGCTACTGATGATTTTGTTAATATTCTAATAAAGAAATAAATACTCAATAGCATTTACTTTTGTGTTGTTCCCCATCTCCAACCCGTCCACGAATCCTGTATACAGGAGAGTTATTTATCATTCTAACACGAGAAAACTATCATAAAAGAAGACGATATGAATAGGATGGAAAGGATTAGTGTGTGCCTGCTGCAATAGCCACGACATTTTTCAATGTTCCACATAGTTCAACTCCTTCCACATCTTGGACCTATTTCATATTTGTTCAACGTCATAAACATGAAGTATATGTCATTGTTCCAATGCACTTTAAAAGCGAAACTAAATTATTGATGAAAGAGAGACTAGACATCGATCCACTCACACCCGAGACCATGAAGTATGAAGTGTTGAATAGATTAACCCATTTATCTGCGGTCTCTTTATTTTTTCTGTATCCCACAGTAGCCTCACTAAACTTCTCCAACGAAATCTGCATAAGGGAACGATCATCTTTCATCACTTTGAATAGATTATCAGTAGCTAGATAAACATTCATGCTTGAGAATTGAACAACGGGGCCAATGACCTCGTTTGCAATGTTTGCACCCATCAAAACACAACAATTAATTCCAAGCTGTTCGGATATGAGGGACGAGATCATGCATGGACCTTCTCTCTTGACTTCCATTCCTTTGATGAGCGATATTGCTTCAGCATCAGCCCTTATCTTCCCCACTAGCCTTTTACAGATGCCCTCCATGAACTGATGGGGAGTCACAAATACCAACATGCTGGCATCCCTCACTGCTCGATGGCAAATTTTGTCGAATCATAAGTAATTAGACGAAATACACGACAAAAGGTAGCTAACTCAATAACCAACTAATATTCAAACATATATCACCTGCATTTTCAAGATCGGGATCTGCAACAACATTTTTACCGAGCTTTATTCCTGGGAGATATTTAACGTTCTCCTGTCCAAGGAGACAGTTTGCCACCAAAGTGGTTGAGATTAATATTAGGACACGAGGCGTCTAGTGATGAAGAGAAAGCCATGAACAACATATTACATTAGTTTTGTTGATGACTTCAGAGAGCTTTTCACCAGTTGGCAGGGTCTCCTCAAACACCCACATTCTCACTTCATCTATTCAAATAAATAGAAAAGAAAACACCCAACTCAAGAACAAATTATATAACAAAATGCACTAACATACAGACATGAAACACCAGAAGCAACATAAACTACTTCACCTCTATATCTATGGCAGTGTAATTATTTTCATATATGAACTGTAAACATGTAACAATTCACGTAAGACTGTCACATTGTCAATGCATTTCCCAAAATTTGTTCCACCAAAACAATAACTAAACGTTACTTTCTTCTATAAACTCCTCCTACTGACACAACTTTCTTCAGACAGCACTACCAAATGCTAACTCGATCTTTTACATTTTCAGGTTTATTTTGAAATATTCACGTTGTGTTTATTTTGGAAGTTTTTGTTTTTAGCACCCTTCATAGCAGAATTTTTTTCGATTTTAGCTCTCCTCAAACTATAGTTCTGCATCCGCTACTGCCTATATCAGTTAGAGCGCTTTGCTTTTTCATAAATTTTGACAATAATTATGAAAACTAAAACGGATATAATGAAGCTTGTAATCTTAACTAGTTCTGAAAATATCAACTTTATAGAATTTTTCTACATTTTTGAACCACACTTTAGTTATGCAAGTAATTTTGAGTTTGACCTGCTTAACTGATAGGCCACAGCCCAATAGGAGCCGTTTGACCCGAAGCCCGATTAAGCTATGATTAGATTCACAATACGTTTGGCCCGTCCGATTCAAACAAATAACGCCCAAAGCCCATTTATCATGTAGCCTAGCAAGAGTAGCCCGACACCACTACAACTGGCCCGTTTAACACCTCTGAACTAATATACTCGAAATACTATTTGATCGACCTAATTTTTTATATTAAATAAACGAGGCTAATGACTTCGCCTGCTTATGAAAACATGTAAAACTTGAGAGTAAATACTAATACTCCATGTAAACAATTACAGTAGATAAAAAAATAAAATAGAAAATGTGAGAAAAAGGTACCGTGGAAAGAAGTGAGCTTAAGTGTGTTGGAAGCAATGAGCTTGGCGGCGACGCTGCCCCAATTGCCGCTGCCGACGACGGTGACCTTGTTGGAGTTGAGCGGCGGCATTTGATGAGAGAGCGATGGTCCGGTGGCGGCGTCAATGGCGTCGTCTTGGAGGAAGGGGCCATGAAGAATCGGAGGAAGGAGTGGATGAGAGGGAAAATAGGGGAGAAGAGAGAGACGAATTAAATGGCATTGGGGCGGAGATGACAGACACGTTGTCGTCAGTATCAATGTGTGTCGTGTTAAATCTGGCGATCTACCCTATATACAAATACAATATAAACGCACCAAATTTTTTTCAATCAACTGCCAATTAATTAATAAACTTTAGTTCATTTTATGATTTTAATACTATATTTGAAATACTATAATAATATTAGTACCTTTTGAGTCATTGAATATTTGACATGTCATGCCTCATCAAACTGGGCATACCCAAAGTACGGTTCCACGGTTTCAATTTTTTCCGATTCAGTTAGTATTACGCTCGACATGTCAACTTCCGATTAAAAGACGTTTACATTGCAATAAGTTTCAAAAGTTATATTAGCATTGCAAAATGGATGAAATTTGTGCATTAATTAACAACAATTGTGATATCTCGATATCACAGATTCTCTACACTGCTAACTAAACGGAATAAAATGCATGTAATATAATCTGCATAAAATAGCAATGATTTTTTATTCTTTAAATATTGTCGTGACAAAAATAAGTGACACGTTGACAATTGTTAAAGTAATATGTAGGTCGGACGTTATACCCATGATTTGATCCCATAACAAATTCCCGTGATTAATGATTAAGTCTAAAATATGTATAATTGTTTGCAGTGGTTTTACATGATTAATATAATTATTTTCATATGACGTAATTTTAATTGGCTAGTGTGTTATAATTTGTCTTTCTAATGTGGATTTGGGCATATTGAATTTAGAGGAACATGTAAATCAGCGTAATTTAGATAATATATAGGCAAACAAAGGCAAAATTTAATACAGAGAATGTACTTATTATTATTGTTGTTGTTGTTATTGTTCACAAGACGATAATCACTATTTTTGATAGTGTACTAGATAAATCCATGTATGTGTGCAATAATCTTCAAGCAATACATGGAGAAGAGAGTTTAATATATTATAGTTTCAGATATTAAAAACACATACATACATATAAACTATAATAGAACAATACTTCGATAAATGATAAATAAAAAAAATTATCTGTAGTGTTTCAATTACTTTAGGAAAAAAAGTGTGGTTTCAATTTAAAGGAAAAAATAGTGAAATTAAAACAAAACATTGATATAGCCAAGTCAAGTTGCCACTTGCCAGCAAATTAAAGTATCATAACTCCGTTTCGTAATAACGTGTAGAGTTTCCCATCAAAGTAAACAGTCAGATTTTATTTTTCTTTAACTTATGATATGAGAATGTACTATACGTTGGTTGCAAATATAATGATTGTGTCATGGATTTTTTTTTATTTAATTATTAGCAAAAAATTCTTGCATCGTTTTATAGTGTCTATAGCCTAAAGGATCTAGCCTTTAAATAAAAAAAGTCGGTTAAAAAATTACAAAAATAAAATATAAAAAAATGACTAACGATATTTTATTGCAATCAAGCCTATATTATATTGTGGCTCCCCAAAAATAATTACAGCAATAAATCTAAAAAAAAAACCTAAAGTCACAAATACAGCTTTCTTTCTACTTTATCATTGCATGAGAGTGGGCCTAATAGCGCATTATTAATTAATAATGAAGCCCAGGCGACAGAAGGACTTCTCAAGTTGGGCTTATCCCATTCTTGGCCTCTCTCTATATTTATCTACATATTTACATATACATGCATGCATGACGATGATCCAATACTTTTTTATTAAAAATCAATTTGAATCATTAATTTTTATATGATTTTCATAAAAAGAAAACATTATTATAATGTATAAAAAATATTTTCTTAAAATGCATTTGTATATAAGCATTTTGCTTTATACAAAAATATGATTTAATATTTTATACAATTCATAGTAAAACCCATGAATCCCCGTGGACGTGTGTGCATATATATGTGCATGTGAACAAAGATGTCTAAACAAATTTCACCCTTATGTTGAATATTTCACATGCATGATACATACGGCAACCTTTTTCTTGGGCGCCATTTTCACATCAACTAGGATTACGGTAAAAATGTAAAGTCGATGTTTTTAGAAAAGGAAAATGAATATTTTTTATGGACGGACCAAAATGGAATTAAATGAACGTATTTGGTGGACGGTGTGAGTACTATTTATTTCTTTTATCACGTGTGTCTATAAAATATGTGCGTGTGTGTGATAATAATTATATCAGCATCTACGTACGTGAGAAATCACAAAAGTGAAACGTAATACATAATTGATAATTAAGCTAAATTTCATTTTCATCAGCTTGGCAAAGGCAAAGTGAGCAAATCCCAAGGTTTGCAGGCTTAGGATATAATTGAATTCATAGAAAGGAAGTCCTATGTAACATGCTTCTTCCTTTTAGAACATGCAGATCAACATCAATATTTTCCATGCTAAAAATAATAATTTATTTAGAAATGGATCCTTTCGTTTTAATTAATAGTTTTTCTGCACGATATGCATGCCCATAAAGTATAAAAGTGAGAATTTTTTTTACACTTTTTAGAAAAAAAATATCGGGCTACTTCTCGTTACCATGTAATATAATGATCTTTAAAATCATTATTTTTTCCATAACGGCATTTTAACTTTTATATTTGATCTCATTTCGGTAACAATTGTATATTATAATATACATGTTTTAATTTATACTTTAATCATATTTATACATGCATATTTTATTCCCAATGACTGTTCTTTTCTTTTCTTTTAATTTATTGCAGAGCAATATTCTATAGGATGGTAATGGATCGATTTTTGAAGGGTATCGATCTTAACCAAACCCTGATAAATAAAGTTTGAGTAAGTATGAAAAGAGTTTGGTGCCGGTATAGGCAATGAAATGGGTATATGTGGCGGGTTTGAGTTGGGTTTGAAAAATTAGTTATGGTTATCAGTTAACCGAACCTGTTATATAAAGTTCAATATTATAAATACTTTTTAATATTTTTTTATTGATATGTATATGTTAAGATTAATTGTATTTTTATTTTTTCGATATAGTCACAAAAGATTAGATGAGAATGTTAACATAAAGATTTGAAAAGTTAATTTTATATAGAGAAAAATCATCGTGGAAATAGAAAAACGAACAAAAATACACTTGTAATGCATTCTCTCTTTGACTATTTCGTGTCCTGTTTTTAATATCTTTGGAATATGATAAAAAAAAACATACGATATAATTTAAAAATTACACGATATATTCACACAATTGATTATTAGCGTATGCATAGTTCAAAGTTCAGAAAGCTGAAGTAAGAAATAAATTAAAACATTAAATAACAATAAAACAAAGAGGTGGTCTCCTGTGCGCGCCCGCACCCTCGCACAGTGAGATCACCTCTAATTAGTTAATTAATTAATTCTAATTAATTAGTTAATTAAGTAATCCTAATTAATTAATTAATTATTTTAAATTAATTCTAATTAAAATTAATTAATTTAATAAACTTTAATTGTAAATTAATAAATAATAATTTTGAATTAATAATTAATAAACTCTAATTGTGAATAATAAACCCTAATTTTGAATTAATAAACCCTATTTTGAATTAATAAACCCTAATTTTGAATAATAAACCCTAATTTTAAATTAATAAATCCTAATTGAAAATAATAAACCCTAATTTTGAATAATAAACCCTAATTGTGAATTAATAAACCCTAACTTTGAATTAATAAACCCTAACTATAAATTAATAAACTCTAATTATGAATTAATAAACCTTAACTAAAATTAGTAAACCCTAATTTGAATTAATAAACCCTAATTGAAATTAATAAATCCTAATTAGAATTAATAAAGTTTAATTGTGAATTAATAAATATCAATTTTGAATTAATAAAACCTAATTAAAAATAATAAATTTTAACTAAAATAATAATTATAATTGATAATTAATACATCCTAATTAATAATTAATAAATTAAATTATCATTAATTATCTAATTAATCATGTGAGCGCGCATGGTGAGCGTGCGCTCACAGGAGTGTTTGTCTAAAACAAAATAAAACCGTATGTACATACCATTTTTAAAAATTAAGAAAATTTCTAAATTAAAAAGGTACTATAACCTTAAACGTACGTACAACTCGTAAGAGGTCTATTTAAAGAAGTATACACATTGTGCATGTGAAATTACTAATTAGATATAAAATGATTTTTGACAGTGTGAATGATTCAAGGTTGAAACACATTGTTAACTGGTGTTCTCCTCCGAGGCAAGGAGTAATCCGCCGACAAAAGTCTCCGCCGGTAGCGGCCGCTGCCGTCGGGATCTTTTGTACTTCCGCTGTGTTGCGTTGATTGGCCGCCATAATAATACGGACTAGTATAATATTGATGATCGTGAAATATTAGCATTTCATACATATATATATATGCACAAGACTTAATTTCTGTTATATCAATAATATTTCTAACATATATCTCGACATAAACAACTGTTTAACGTCTGAAGCATTGATCAATAACTACGACGAGAAAATCTTACCTGAATGAGCAGTAAAACTCCCATGCGCTGCGAGGACAATAAACACAAAAGGAATATGCCAATTCTAATAACTACTCTCATAATTATGTTATTCTTCTATTCTCTCTCTCTCTCTCTCTCTCTTTTTTTTTTTTTTATATCATGGGGGCACCGCTATCTCTTAGGTCAAGACTGGGTAACCCCATCTGCCCTGCAATAGCGCAAACCACACACACATGTGAAACCACACTTGAAAACCAGGGTGTGACAAACTCAAACCCATAGAAGCGTTTGGTGGGGTTCGAACCTGCGACCTCTCGTATGCGAACCCACCTTAACCATTGGGCTGTCCCATATATATGTGTGTGTGCGTGCGAGTGAAAGAGGAAGGGGGCGGGGGAGGGGGAGGCCAAGAATTCATTTTTTGTTACTTTAATTTTAGAATTTATTACAAATTACAAAAATTGAAATAATACTAACATATTTATCCTTTTATATATGTTCTTCAGCTAGTGAAGAATGATTAGAATAATATTAGAAAATACATTATATATCTAATCCTATAAGTTCTATAGTAAGTGAAAATTACTATTGTAAGTTTAATGTGAGATAAAGATATTTAAAAAATAGGATAGAAAATCCATAAAATTCCACGTAAAATAAAGAATTAAAGTAGTATTTGCTTCAAAATAAAAAATTATTATAATATCAAAATATGTATATTTATACAATTTAGATATTTAACTGAAAATAACATCTTGCCTACCATCACTATTTACCACAAATATTGCAACAAACTTCTCAAAATAGCCGACTCCTTAACTTTCTGCTCTTTTGTGGATAAAAACTTTAAAGTTTTAATTTGAATGAATTTTCCACCGCACAACCACCGTATCTCCCGCCATCTCCGCCGTATAAAAACCCCGCCACCTACCACCATATTCTTCATTCTTGAGCGCTTGCAGTCTCTTCTCTAATTGTTCTCTAACATAATTAGAGAAAACATTGCTGCAAGTACCTACAAGAATCACTAATAAAGCTCAACAACACCCCCCCCCCCAAAAAGAAAGAATAAGAAATGGCACGCCATTTGATCGTTCTTGCCCTCCTCTTCTCCGCCGCCTTCGCCGCGGCGGTTTCCGCCCAGTCTCCATCCGGCGCCCCCTCGGCATCGCCTGCAGCGGCTCCTTCAAAGGCGACCTCCGCCGCCCCAAAAGCGGCAGCGGTGCCCGCCGCAGCTCCCACCAAGGCCGCCACCCCAACGGTTTCCGTTCCCGCCTCCTCTCCTGCGGTGGAGGAGGACCCAGCAGCAACTTCACCAGCTGCGGCCAGCGACGCCTCCCCCGCTGCCGCCCCTGGAGGCTCTCCGGCTGAGGCACCTGCTGCTGATTCACCTGCAGCGGCAGCTGATGCAGCTAAGCCGGCAGCCGATACACCCGCTGGCGGCGCCGCCGGTTTGCAGGTCTCCGCCGTCTTGGGCACCGTCGCCGCCGCCGGAGTCTTCTTGTTATAAGTGTATTACAAATTTGCTTGATGCGTTGTTTAATTGTGTGTTTTAACGGTTAGATTTGCATATTGAGCCTCGAATGTAATACATTATTTTGTATATGAATAAGAGTGCAAAAGCTTTTTCATATGTTGATTGCAGTTTGCTTTATCAGATACGAATTTAAATATGACAAGTTATTACATATGACATAGTAATAATAATACATGAAATGTTTCTCTAATTAAAAAATAATATGCCAAAATGAAATAGAAAATATATCAAGAGACTCGCGGCGAAGCACGACGGGGAGAGGAGGGTTCTCACAAATTTTGAATTTTGGAGGAAAAATTGTTTAGTTCTATCATGATTAAACGATAAATAATGACAAAATATTTTACTAATTGTTTTAAAATTAATTATATTTTGAACGACGTATTACCGACGGAATATTTGTAATTTAAAGAAAAACACAAATAAAATAAAATTTAATGATGAATTTATTGAAAAAAATATAAAATTTTAAAAATTAAAATTACCCTCTTATTTTAACGATAGATCAATGACGTTATTAAAACAAATTACTTAAAGATGCATTAACGACGGATAATGTATCCATCCCCAATCTATCGTCATCTCATCGTTAGGCCCGGAAGCTTTCTTTTTCTAGTATAAATAGATTTTGGTGAAAAAACTGTCAAAAATATTTACAAAACATAAGGAGGAGGTGGTATATTGAAACTTTTAAAAGTTACAAAATGATTCAAATATCATATTTATTTTGCAATTAACCCTATGTCATCCCATAATTAGTTTATAAATTACTTGAGTATTAATTTTCACTAGAGAGTTCCTTAACTTTTGAGTTTAACTAACAAAATATTTTCAAATTTAATTAAGACTTAAGTGCCTAAAAGAGATCAAAATTTTGTTTAATTTCAGATATGAACTACATAAAAAAAGAAAACCCCGAATAGAAATAATTAAATGTAAGTAATTTGCAAATGAGTAGAAAAACATTAGTTGTTCAGTAAAATCAAACTATACACTTTTTGGGAAGTAATAAACTCACTTGAAAGTAAAAAAAGAAAAATAAAAGATAAGGCATAGGCAAGGGAGTACTGCTCGCATCAAAATCCATGAACTAGGGTTTCCAAAATAGGAAACTTCTTTGCTCTATTTCCCAAAGGTTAAGAAGCTGCATATTACGGTTTAACGAAAGCCGGGGAAAAAAATTTAAATATAGGCCAAGAAAAAAAAAGAAATAGAAAACTTACCTCGATTAATGACATGATATACCGCAGATATCAGGGTAAAAGTAACAAAAAAAATTGGCTGACAGAAGATAAGAGAGCACAAATCTAATAATACACAAAAATTTAAAATCATAAGTTTTCATTGATCTGTATTGTGCATACTTAGTTGTGCTCTCTATCTTCTGTCAACGACTTCAAGAAAAGCAGAAAGCCTGCGCATCCAAACAGGGTCTTAACTCATGCCTGCAAACAAGGAAAAATATGAGCAAATATTTGATAATCTTGAATGAACATTTTTGCAAAGTGGCCCCCTTTTGTTGGTAGAGATATGACAGAAAGAAATAAAAGAAAATAAAAAAAAAAAAAGAAAAGAAGGGTTTGTTTGTTGGTGACCTATTCACGATTGTATGGACGAGAGCAGAGGGTTTTATGAGTGGACCCTAATCTCATAGTTAAATAATTAACAAACAATAATTTCGATTTTCAATTATTATTTTGACACCTATGTTGTAGATGTTACCAATTTTATATGTATAAAACACAACTTTTTAAATGGTTATATTCCCATAATTCATTTTCGAAAGCTTGGAAATGAAAGGATTAGGATCTGTGTTTTTTTTGTCAACATAAATTTAAAGTAGTATCGACGTCTTAACAACTCGGGCGGCACTGTGTGAAAGATTAACCACCTGGCCAATATACGCACACTAGGATCTGTGTTTTTACTTACAATTTAATGTATGTTGTTGCATTAGAAACTTAGTTTCATAACTAAAAATCTTATTATAATTACAAAGCAACCAAATTTGACAATTATTGAGAAGTATATTTGATCTCTTTCATATAATTAGGCTATTATTACATAAGAGCATAAGTTCTGAAAACAGTAGGCTTCCGTTGTTATTTAAAAAACAGAAATGTAGATAGAGTAGCAAAATCTAATCATCATAGAAAACTGGTAAAACACTATCCCTGGGGAAAAACAAGTGGTGATTTTTTTATTTTATTTTATTTTTTTACACCATGAAAATACTGACAGATAATAATTGATTTGGTATATAAATTATGGTTATTTCTTTTCATCGTACCGTCGTCTTCATAGATGACCGACTGTCGGCTCATTACGCGTTTCGATTTTGCATGGGTCCAAATCATTTTATATTTTTACACTAATATTTCCCATTTTTAATTTAATAATGTGAAAAGGTGTTCAGTCTGTTGACTTCTATATTAAAGACTTATTGGGCCCAAGCGTTGGGCTTGAAACTTATCAAAGTGATTGGATTTGCACCCACTTCTTAGCCCATCTTATTATTATTGTCATCGTTCCATAAACTTCTTTTTATTGTATACTAAGATTACAGTTTTTTTGGAAGTTTAGTGATGAAGTTGGGTCATACACCTACTTGAGCAATCCCCAAAATACTAAATTAACCACCTATGTGTTTTCTTTTTGTTAATTTCCTTTTCAACTTTACATTTTGCATTCTTTTTCCTTCAACCTTATGTAACACTAAAAATATAATTTTTATAAAAAAAAATCTATTTCCTTACATTTTCACTAGCAAACACATAAGTTCACCGTTCTCAATATGTAACACTAAAAAATCCAAAAAACAAGAATATAATAATATATCAACACTTCTTCCTCCGTTAAATTTATCAAAATTTCGTTACGGTTTAATTTAACATTGTAACAGACAGCCCGCCATACGATGACCTGAATAAAATAAAAATAAATAAAAAAGATAGAAAATATTTTCTGACCACTTACATTTAAATATAAAATAATTTGTGAGTTAGACGAAACTTGTGGAAGTTGAGTCTGTAGGCCTAGCAACGTGATTAGGATTAGTTGTTGATTAATTAGCAGTAAGTGTACGATAAGGAGAGCCAATGATCCGGATACGGGTCGACCCAAGTAGTTTCCTCTCCTTGATAGCCGGATCCTCCAACATTAGGAGTTTATCTTTGTGTTTAACCCCAATCATGTGCAAATGTTCGTCATCTTCCCTTTCTTTGCCTTTGAATAATAGCCTTTGTTCTCGAGGCTCCAATTTTGTTAATAATGATAATAAAATCTTCAATTCCCCTGTAAAAAGATGGAGAAGAAAGATTACAAGTTTGAAGCATGCTTAATTTAGAAATAAAATAATTAAACCACAATGATTAGTGCAGAACTTACCAAATGTTGAGGTTGGCTGAATCGATATATCATGCCAATAAGAGAACGTTGAAACTCTAATCGTAATTATCTCATCACTAATTTGTTTACATTCTCGTTTTTGGACAAGCATGCCTCCGGGCCTTACTTCCCATTTGATCTCACCGTCGTTGTTGGCCGCACCGCCGCCGCTCTTCAACTTAGAGCTACTCCTACAGAACCTCTTTGACCTGAACTTGATCATTTTTGCCACTTTTCTTTTCTTTCTTTTATTTTCTTTATTTTCAATAGTATATATATCTTCACAATTCTCAAGATCCAGGGAAAGTAAGAGTGGGGCACTTGCCCTTTATATAGTAGGCATGTCCAATGAATGTGGACAAAATATCCATCAATAAAATAACTGGAATTCTTAGTTTAATATAATCTTGTATCACCATCTAATAAGATTCAATTATTTTATTAATCAATAATTTGGTGAGCTATAAGCTTTTGACACATGGGCTCGAGATGGGAAAATTTATTTTGCTGATTTTATGGGGAGCTAAGACACATGGGAATATATGTTTTGCTTAGGAATGAGTACAAAATGTTTTTGTCGTTACCTTAGTTTACTTCTGATTTTATTTATTTAATTTAGTAATTTATTCTAATTAGTAATCATCTTTTTATATTTGTTTAATTTGGGGCGGCTGGCCGATTTTCAGGTATCTAACCATGTGAAGGTGCAAAACTTATCTCTTCTTCTTAATTAAATTCTTTTTACAAGATATTGAATTAATCTCATGATTGATCAATGTTTTCCTAAATTTAGGGATTGCTTTCTCAACAAAATTTGTAGATTAGTCGGTGGTCTATTGGACTCGGCTGATAACTGTCTTTAAAGCAACAACTAATGGATAACTTAATTAATTTGTTTACAATGGGGAGAGAATAATTTTTAGTTTTAATATAGAGCCAGAGGTTGATTATATATCCTTTACAGTTCACTGATATAATAATTAAAATTAGTTATCTACAGGCTACAGCTCTTTGCAGCTTCTCTTCCTTTAATTTATTTCTACGTTAACTTCTTCCTTTAATTGACTTATATATTAATTTGCTCGTACCAAAACTGACTAAAATATTCGTTTAGGATGAAATGAGAAAGCTAGTAGAGATGAAGTATAAATAATTTTGTAAAGCCAAGATTAACAATTATCAAATAATTAAATTTTGGAAATAAAAGTGAAGTAATAGAGCCATATGCATATTGAGTAGGTTCCATAATTTGATGTCCGAGAAAAGCAGTTGCATTGTCGGGAAATTACAACATGTTTCCTCAATAATTTGTGTTGGTCTGTTGGAATTCGAATTTCGTTAACTATGCATTTCATTTTTCGACTAATATTTATCTTTTTCTATCCACTGGCTACCTTTTATTTTTACAATATTAAAATAACTATTTGAGATATTAACCATTTTATATTTTGAATTCATTCCCATCTTCGCATACACGCGTATATAAACCAAGTGTGGCACTGAATTTATTTAGGCTAAAACTCAATTACTTCTCAAACTTTTAAATATATTCTAATTAAACTTTAGATATATAAATTAATTATTGAACAAATATTTTGATACCTGAAGTAAACTTTTCAAATGCCACGTAAGTTCAATGAAATTTAAATATAAAATTAGAGTCCTCGATTTTGATCTTAATAATAAATCACGAAGTCCAATCAATAAATTCACACGACATATGTGAAATACGATAATTAGCTAGTATTTCTTGCATGGCTGGATGCTTAGGTGATCTTGCTAAGATCACTTAGGAATCTATGGATATGTTAAACATACACATGATTAGCAAGAAAACAGAATCTGAAATATGAAATAGATTTTGTGTTAATTTCTTACTTAAGTGACAAACAAATATGCATTCAAGAATAATGACCAAGGATAGGATTTGAGAAGATTTGGGCTTTGTTGGATATATAGTGAAGATCTGATATATGGAATCAAAGATTTGTTTCTGATTAGATACCTCATACTTAGCTGTCCTACGCACAGGTGTTCACCAAATTTATGGTGTTTTTCTTTACTTAATTGTAATGATGCTTCATTAAAAGATTCCACAAATCTAAATATTGTCTTGATTCTAAAGTTTCAAGTGTTGGTGTATAAGTTTTTGTGGTTCTTAAATTTTCTTCGACTTTGAGTTGTGTTATGAAATTTTACCATTATCAATATGATGAATAGTTACCAAGCTTAATAATAATAACTACAGACATAAAATCTAATAAACCAACTAATCAAACGAGAGTTTCAAAATCCAATTACGAAGGCAAGTGTTGGGCTTACGCATCAATCCTCAAAAACCCATATCGAGGGAAAGCCCATAGCTTAGGCAGCCCGGCCCATATCACTTGGCCCGGGTCCAAAACAAGTGGGCCTTCCGACGGCGTCGTTTAAGCATGTCTTCGTGGCTCCAAATGACTTCACGTTTATTTCTGATATTGAATGGCTGTGAGAAAGCCAGCAACTTAAGCTGCTGTAAACAAAACCCAAAACCTTTGCATATCCATTGAAATCAAGGTATGACTATTTCTATTCTCAAACGTTAATCATAAAGGCAGCATTTTTGGGGTTTATGTTGTTTGATCTTGATGGTTGGAAATTCTTTCATGCTATTCTGTTCTGGGGTGAATGTAGTATGCCACAATTTTTGGTGGGATAGCTAAATCTTGAAGTTTTGCTTTAGTTTCTAGAGTTATCTGGGCTCAATATGCAAGCTCTGGCGATTTGGCCTTCAACGAGTGAATCTTGGCACTCTTGTGTAGTACCACAATTGGATTTAGAGTTAGTTTCATTTAGTAGTTCGGTTAAATGGGGAGAGAGGAGGAAAAGATTGGATTTTTGCAATGTTCATGTCCATGGTTCATTACGTTTGTCGAGATATTTCAAGTGCTGTAAAAATGGTCTAAACTATGAGTTGAAATGCAAATTGCTTTATTTGGGCTCTGCAAATGCAATCACGATTAGTGGCTTTTCTAAGCCTAAGAAGGGTTCTCTTGGCGCAGCTTTTGCTGTGTCGTGGGCGTTGGATGAGCCCACGGTTGGAGAGAATGAGTCCGTAGACGAGTTAGGCGACTTGGATCAGGTTTCGAGGGAGATAGATAGGGTGGAATGTGCTCGTGCAAATAATCGCGGTGATGATGGAGTTGATCATGAAGAGAAAGTTAAGAATGTGAGTAGTCGAAGGGTTGATGTTCGTGCACTAGCAAGTAGATTGAGCTCAGCTAGAACTGCTGATGATGTGGAGGAAGTGCTGAAGGAGGAGAGGATCCTTCCCCTTCAGGTCTATTCTACTGTAATTCGAGGTTTTGGGAAAGAAAAGAAGCTAGAATCGGCGATGGCTCTTTTTGAGTGGCTTAAGGTAAAGAGTGAAGAGAGTGGTGGTTTGGTCAAGCCAAACCTTTTCATATACAATAGTCTTTTGGGAGCTTTAAAGGAAGGTGGGAAGTTCGATTTTGCTGAGGATGTTATTAGTGATATGGCTGCGAAAGGGGTGCATCCGAGTGTTGTGACGTACAACACTTTGATGGGGATTTACACAGAACAAGGGAGGGAAAGTGAGGCCCTCCAAATTTTTGAAGAGATGCCAAGTAAAGGTATATCGCCATCTCCTGCATCCCTTTCTATAGTGTTGTTTGCTTATCGTAAATTAGAAGATGGATTCGGTTCTTTAGCGTTTTTTGTTGAAATACGAAAAAAATACCAAGAAGGTGAAATTGGGAGAGATGATGACGGTGAAAATTGGAATCATGAGTTCTCCAAGCTAGAAAGCTTCACCATTCGTATATGCTACCAAGTGATGCGACGTTGGCTTGTGATGAGAGAGAATCGGAACAGTGAGGTGTTGAGACTGCTGAGAGAGATGGATGAGGCCGGCTTGCAGCATGGCCGTGCACAGCACGAGCGCCTCATTTGGGCGTGCACACGAGAGGAGCATTCTGTCGTGGCTAAGGAGCTCTACACTCGGATAAGAGAAGTAGACAGTGAGATGAGCTTATCCGTTTGCAACCACCTCATTTGGCTATTTGGGAAGGCCAAGAAGTGGTGGACAGCTCTTGAGATCTATGAGGATATGTTAGATAAAGGGCCTAAACCGAATAACATGTCGTACGAGTTGATCATCTCTCATTTCAACATATTACTTTCTGCAGCTAGGAAGAAGGGGATTTGGAGATGGGGTGTGAGGTTGCTCAACAAAATGGAGGAGAAAGGGCTTAAACCGGGGAGTAGGGAATGGAACTCGGTTCTTGTTGCTTGCTCGAAAGCTTCAGAAACCTCAGCTGCGATTGAGATCTTTAAGAGGATGGTGGAGCAAGGCGAGAAGCCCACTATAGTCTCGTATGGAGCTCTGCTCAGCGCGCTTGAGAAAGGGAAGCTCTACGAGCAGGCCCTTCAGGTGTGGGAGCACATGATCAGGGTCGGGTTTGAGCCAAATTTGCACGCCTACACGATCATGGCCTCGATCTATGCCGGCCAAGGGAAGTTTGGTCTCTTGGAATCCCTCATCAAGGAGATGGTCGCTGTTGGTGTTGATCCCACGGTCATCACGTTCAATGCGATCATAAGCTCGTGTGGCCGGAACAATCATGGGGGTGTGGCGTACGAGTGGTTTGAGCGTATGAAGCTTCACAACATCGCCCCCAATGAGGTCACGTACGAGATGCTGATTGAGGCTCTTGCTAGAGATGGGAAGCCTAGGCTGGCTTATGAGCTGCATTTGAGAGCTCGGAATGAGGGTCTTGAGCTCTCGGCCAAGGCCTACGACGCTGTCCTGCACTCGGAACAGTTGTATGGGGCGACGGTCAACATGGCTGCGCTTGGGCCGAGGCCGCCGGAGAGGAAGAAGAAGGTGCAGATCAGGAAGAATTTGTCTGAGTTCTGTAAATTAGCTGATGTTCCTAGAAGAAGTAAACCGTTTGTTAGGAGAGAAATTTATACATCAAAGGGTGAATAAACTGCATTGGTGATTGATTATTCATCTCATGTAAAATCTTTGTTGAATGTATGATTTGTTTGGACAATGTTGAATGGAATGTGAGGACTGATGAATGATTTTTCCAACTTCCCTTTAAAAGGTTTTTGTATAGGAATAAAGCATATTTAGGTTTGTGTATTTTTTTTGAATTACTTTTTGTTGTTGTTGAAATTTATCATTTTTTAATTTGTGGGTACGTTTAATTTCCTTTATTGTAATGTTTTGAACTGGTTTACTAAATTTCCGAACATAAAACCACCGTCCCACTTATTCTCACAATTAATCAGAGATCTGATTAGTTTTTAAGAAAATGAAAGAGCTTTTGAATTTTATTACACTATTAAATCTCTTTTTAGAAGTTGGTAAACTCTTTAAGTTAGATTCGTTTTGAGATTGCCATTTTATTTGTCTTGTTGTGGAGTTTGTTATTAGAAAAGCATGTAATGTTGGGAAAGAGAGGAGATGAAGATATAGAAAACGAGAAGCTTGCTAGTTGACAGTTGCCACTGCATCTCTAATTTATTATCAATTGCAAACCTACATTTTAAGCTTGATCGTCTAATGTGCACAATGCATGCCATGTCGATAGTATTAATCCGACAATCAAATAATAGTTCGAAATAGAAGGTCTCGGTTAAAATGCAGTAAGATATTGCAAAACTACTCCATCCACAAACAAAAGTCCATAATTGTATATTCAAGATTTTCCATTTTCCGAGACTCTCAGTTGGCTCATTCTTCCCTCGTTTAGAAAACCCCACTAGTCCTGTCTCCTAGTATTTGATGAAGTAAGAGATTAAGGTCGAGTGAAATTAAAAAAAGAAGTCCTTTTATTGTTTTCTATTTCTTATTTCTTTTCTTTCTTGAGGGAGACATTGGCATAAATTTGAGATAGGTTTTTGGTGATTGAGTTCAGAGGCAAAATGGAAACTTCAAAAGGGTTGTGGGCTTCTTTGTGGAACTTCCTCTGTTTCTTACCTATCTTCATTGGCCTTCTCATTCTTGGTTCCATTAAAGGTTTGCACAAATTTTCCTCAGTTCATCTCATCTTTATTAATTTATTTTGTTTTCTTCTTGTTTTCCCTTCACAACTTCAACCATTGCAGTTGAATATTTTGCCATTGTGTTCCTTTTCTTCTGCCATTACAAGTGATGTTTCTTTTCCACTGTCTTAATCTCAGATTCTTGAATATGGGCTTAAACATAGAAGATTGTATTATCAAATAATCAAGAGCCTTAAATTATTTTTTTTCATTTTTTTTCATTTCAGGTATCATTATGTTCCCAATAATACTTCTCATTGTGACAGTTGGAATTTCTGGGATAATACTACTTCTTTGGCCCATACACTGTCTCTACACATATTATTGCCTTTTAAGGTTAGTTCTTGAGCCTCTTTGTGACACTCATTTAACCACATTGCTTATTGTTGATGAGCTTATGCACTCATCTTTCTTGGAAATGCAGCACAAAACAATTTGATCCAGCTTTGAAGCTCCTAATCTGCATATGTGTAGCTGCTATCTTAATTTTATGGCCACCAGTCGGCATCGCCTGCAGCATCCTATCCGGGGCAGCATACGGCCTCTTCGCCCAGATTCTTGCCACTTTCCGGGCAGTCGAAGAAGGGAAGACCATCAAATTCTCTCACTGCATTTGTGTATGCAAAACTGTTGCCTGAGCTCAAGTCCTTTAATTTCCTCTCTCTCCTATATGGTTTGGTTTGTGTTTCTCTCTCATTGCAGGATGGCACTTGGAGTGCTGTGGTGGGAGCTTCACTATGATAAGGGATTTTGCAGATGTTTGCTACCATTCCTACTTCTCAATCACAGATGATCTACGCCATCAAGAGGGAAAACACTATGAAATCCGGTGTGTTTAGTGCGATCTTGATTGTTACTATCAGTCTTTACTCGTTTTTCTTTCATTAGGCAGTTTCCGGGCTAATAGGTTTCATGTACGTCAATTTGACACTGCGTGTGTGCAGGTTGCGGCATGTTCCTCTAGCTCTCCTTGCTGGTGTTCTGGGCATGGTGGTAGACCTGCCTGTGATCTCGATTATCGCCTTGTGCAAGAGCCCCTACATGCTCGTGAAGGGGTGGCATCGCTTGTTGCAAGACTGTGTTGGCCGTGAAGGGCCATTCTTGGAAACCATATGTGTGCCCTTTGCCGGGCTTGCGATCTTGCTCTGGCCGTTGGTCGTTGTTGCTGCCCTTGTCTGCTCCATCGTGTCGACTGTCTTCTTGGGCGCTTACGCAGCCGTGATCGTGTATCAGGTTGGAGAGAGAAAGATCTTGTTGGACTTAACTGCAACTTCTGCTGAGATCCCATGTTTTCTTTTGAGTGCAGGAGAGCTCAATCTGGTTTGGTCTATGCTACATTGTTGCCTCAGTGTCTATGTACGACGAATACAGCAATGACGTTCTTGACATGCCCGAAGGATCGTGCTTCCCCAGGTTGTACCTTCTTCTTTCTGTGCTACGCATTGCTTTTCACTTAACTTATCGCGACATTTTCCACAGACCGCGTTACAGAGAGAAGGCCTCTCCGCTGCCAACTTCTAGCTCGAGTCGAAGCTCTTTGAGAAACCCGCCTTCTCCTAGGGCTTCTCGGAGCTCCAAGATGCTCGAATTGAAGCCTCTCGAGGTATGAAATACGTCTTTGAAACTTTGTCTCATCTGCTGCTAAGATTTTCACCGATTCTTGTGTGTAGCTAGCTGATGCTTTGTTCAAGGAGTGCCGACGTTTGGGCGAAGTTTTGGTCTCCGAGGGCACGATAAAACTGACCGACATCGAAGAGGCCAAGAACCGGGGAGACCGTGGGCGAAAGCTGACAGTTGGATTGCCTGCTTACTGCATTCTTCAAACACTTCTAAGATCAGCTAGGGCTGATTCTTGTGGAATTTTGCTGAGTAAGTTGAAGAAGAAGTTGCTTTTTTCAATCTTTTAAAAGTTATTTTGTCGTGTTCTCGGGATGCGTGAAAGAAAGATGGTTGATACAGGTGACGAAGTGGAAATAACGCCTTCGAATAGGCCTAAAGATATCTTCTATGACTCGTTTCTCAACCCTTTGCTGATCATCAAAGAGCATATCAAAGCTCTTGGCCTCTCTGAGATGGAAAAACAGTATTTGGGCAAGTTAGTGCTGTTTAGAGGCGACGCCTCGAGATTGAAGGACTCCCACATCGGGCCGGAGCCTGAATCGGAAGTTAAACGGGCCGAGATCGAGGCTCTAGGGCGAAGGCTTATAGGGATCACTAAGTCTTTATCGAGATATCCGACGTTCAGACGCCGGTTTGATCAGAGTATGGGGGCCGTCTTGGCACAAATTGGTAAGAAACCTGGCAGCGGCGAGGCTGGCACGCTGAAGAGAGCGACGAGCATGTTCGAGCGTATTTTTACACGGAAAAGTGGAGCGAACGGTCAAGAAGATCAGACGGTGTAGGAATGAACAGTCATCCATTTCTTTATTTGTTACTTATTTAATCACATTTGGCTTCAAATGAATCATTAGCTTCATTTCGTATTTCAATACATGTAATGTGCATGAACACACACTACGGTCCATATGCAATAGTACATGATAAAATATAATAATAATAATTCAAGAAAATTGAGAAAATACATCAAAGTTGTAAACAAAGAAAGTTACACAAATAACAAATATGTCTCAAACAAAAGAATGGCTTCTACTCCTCCTTCCTCGAATCCTTGAGTTGTCCTCGCTTTCTAATGGCGAGGCAGAACTTGAGGCGCCACGCATCAATGGCTGACTCAGGCAAAGAATTCGCCACGGCCCAGAGCAGGGTGTGTGGCCAGTATGGCGTGCAACGGGGTTCATAGCCTATCCTACGCAGAGCTGCACGAGCATAACCGTCTGCTGATGGAACGAAGAAGGACGACCTTCTGATTGATGCCATCTTCGTGGCAATATACAGTGGTACCTACCCAGTAGCAACAGATCAGATTTAGCCCTTGTGAATGAAACAACAGAAGACACGACGTTTGTTTCTTCTTCTTTATTCATAGATTAGTACATTCTAAGAAAAGCACTGTCGTCCATGCTAATGACCATGATGGCATATAAAGGCATCAAAGTAGAATCTAAGCAGTCGTATAAGACCAGATAAATTTAATTTTTTCCCTATTTTCTTCCACTATCTCGTGATGATTTATATTCATGCTCACTCGAAAGGTGTTTCACAGCGACTATGTCGACTGAAGCTTGAAATTTGTTGATTTTATCAGCCAAACGGGACTTATAATCATGGCTTATGGACTTGACCAACATGAGCCCCATTCTCGAAATAAAAGGCTATATACAAAGCAACAGAACAATATGACTGATTCAGGGATTTGTGATACAAACTTAGAGGGTGTTTGGCTGAGCTTATAAGCTCCCCAAAAACAGCTTATAAGCTGTTTTAAACACCCTCTTAATAATCCAACAGAAGGTAAAAGAGAATATGTTGAATGTAGACGAGCGGACATACCTGACACTGTACGTCAATTCCACTCTTTTTGTACTCCACATAGAGGCATCTTGAGAACTGATCGATGTACCTGAATAAACAGCCTAAACTTAGTACTAGTAGTTCAAACAAAACAAATTAATCCCCATCGTCCTATAATCTCACTCCCAAAAACCTTCAAGCTAGCTTAAAAATAAATTTCAATGGTTAAAATTCTCCATTTTTTCTATACAAGTTCAGTCAGTGATGCAATACAGAAGCATTAGCAGATGTTTAATCATTCATATCTCAAAAGCGCAACAATCTTGTCCTACAAATAACTAACATGAAACCAGATTCTAAAATGGGCACAAAAAGTAACCACTTTTTACATCTAATAGCTTCTACAATACTCAATTCCAGCATCAAGCTAAAACGAAAATGACATAGATCAAAAACCACCAAACTTATGACAATTCATTGATTTCCAAATATGCCATTCAGAAAGCTTCGATCTTAACTCAATGAGCCAACAATCCACACCTCTCTAAGATCACAAAAGTAAACATCAAACAATAGAACCAGATTCTAAAACAGGCACAAAAGGCAACTACTTTTCACATCTATCCACTTCTACTATACGATTCAAGAATCAAGGAACAACAAAAAGGACAGATAATAAAAACTACGAAACCAATTGCAACTCAGTCTCAATTTCATTAATTTCGACTTTTCACATCGATCCACTTCTACAATACTAATTCCAAGAATCAAGGAAAAACAAAACAAGACAGATAAAAAACTACCAAACTAATTGCAACTCAGTCTCAGGTCCATCAATTTCAAAGTACGGTATTAACAAGTTTTATACTAAGTTACAACATCAAGCTAGAGAGAGAGAGAGAGAGAGAGAGCGACAGATCAAACCCCACGAAGATGAGCTAAACATCAAACAACCAACCCCAACCTCTAACTAAAACAGCAAAGCAACCGATCCACATAACAAAACAGATATAACAACAACAAAAAGGGCAAAAGAAAAGAGAAATCTTTCAAGAAAAGAAAAAAAGGCTCACGCTTTAGTAGCAGCATAAACAGAGTAAAGCGGATCAGAAGGAATAACAATGGCGGCGCCGGACCCAATATTCACAATCGCCCCCTTCTTCCTCTCCACCATCCCGGGTAACACAGCCTGCGTAACCTTCGTCGTCCCCACCACATTAACCTTAATCAAATCGTTCAACAGCTTCTCGTCCAACTCGTGAAAGAATCGCGCGTAAGGATAGGAAACCCCCACGTTGTTAATCAGCAAACCCACATCCAAACCCTCGATCGCCTCCTTAATTCTCAAAACGCCGTCGTCCAGGTCGCCGGAGAAGTCCACCACCACCGTCTTGATCTGGGTCGTCCCGGATTTGGATTTAATGGCGCCCGAGACCTCCTCGAGCTTACTGGGGGTCCGGCCAACTAGGACCAAGTTGAGCCCTTTTCGCGCCAGCTGGAAAGCGAAGGATTTGCCGATGCCGTCGGTGGGGCCCGTGATTACGGCCCACGACCCGTATTTCTTGAGGTTTTTACCCGGACGGAGGAAATTGACGTAGGCCCATTTGAGGATGGAGAGGGAGAGTTTGAGGAGAGAGAAGGAGCCGAGAGAGAAGAGGAGGAGGAGCCATGTGGGCTGAGATTTGAGCTGCTCGAAGATGCAGTCCGCCATGAGTGAGTGAGATGGGGTTTTGAAATAGGATTTATATATAATACTATGATTTATGGTTATTATAGTGTGAAGTAAATAAATATGCATTTTTTAATGAAGTGCATATTTATTTCTCAGGAATGACCATATTTGAAAGCACAACATCCATTTGATTTTTTTCAAAATGCTTTTTGACATATAAGAAAATAATTTATAGTTTGTAACTCAAATTATGCTCTAAATTATATGACTAGTTTCCTTTTTTATAGTTTCCTCTTGATTTATCTTAAACGTTGCACGAGTGAGTTTTACATATTGCATATATATTGACAATTGCTGGTTTACTTTTATCAGCAACAAAAAAAAAGGATTTATGTGTGTGTGTTGGTAGTGGTAGAAAATGGTTAATATCCAAAAAAAAAAAAATTTGTGTGTGTGTTGGCTAGTGGTAGAGTGGTTAATACCGAGTAAAGGTGCCGAGTCCACCATGACGCAGCCTTTTTAAAATTTCGATTAATCAAAAAAAAAGGATTTATAGTGTGTGTGGTAGAGCGATCTTTAAAATTTCATATTAAATTACCAAAAGGAAAAAGGATTTATTACGATTTCCTTCGAATGATCTAGTTTAATTTAGATTTCATTAATATTTTCTAGATCAATTTCATCGTACACTTTTTTTTTTAAATATTTTGAATATAATATAGATAGACTTTATGTCATAGTGTCACAAATATTCAGCTTGATTCTGCATACTGTTTCTGATAAATTGGATAGGTCGCCTTCTTAATAATATTTCTAGGGGAAATACATTAACACTTTAAATTATGTAAAAGAATACATTTACATGATGGTGAGAAACAAAAACATTAATGAGTCTAATTGGTGAGAGATGATAGTTGGATTGATATAGTTAGTTGAATCAGATGGCCAGAATTTAGGCCGTTAGGTGAACCATAGTAACAACATTATATATATATATATATATATATATATATATATATATATATATATATATTGGGAAAAGAAATCAATATTAAAGTTTATACTTAACAAAAGAGACCAAAAGCTAGGTGAAGAGCTATGTTTGAAGATGAATTATATATATTTTATCTGATAAATTTATTTTATTTTTATAAAATGAATAATAATAATAATAAAGTTATAGTAATAATAATGGTAATTGATAATATCAACATCATCTTCTGTGCTCTTAATTTTACCAAAAAGTGCTTAAAGACACACAAATATATATGTATTATGTTCTTTTTATATAAAGCTTCTGAGTACAATTCATTATATGAACATACCCACAAACAACGAGAAATTTTAACACGCAACAATTAGTCTTCACAGAACTTGTGACGGAAGGTTTGGATTACTATTCATGCTATATTTGTGGGTATTTTGAGGATTCGTGTTTATTGCATATTCATAATTATCAAGGTTCCTCTCATTTCATTTATCTAAATATAATTGTATATAATGGTATAAGTAATATATTATCATGATTCGTATTCAAAATATTATTTGAGGATGTCTTTATGCGAGAACACATGGAGACCACACTCTAAATCACAATATAATGTGTCGGAATTCCAATTAAAATATAGTTCTCACTTAAGAACATCCTCATCGTGATATATTTTTGCATTCAAAAACATTACTTGTGTGAGAGAGGGGAAGAGACTTTCACAAATGCCCCATAACCATAATCGGGAAGAAATATGGAAATCTGTCGATCAATCAAATTATTGGTCACACATATATGCATTTACAAAATAAAGTTAAAAAAATGAAACTGAAAATAGTCGATCAAACAGAATTTGTAACTTATATGTGTTTCTCTCATGAATTGCACATTTCCCATTTAATTTTCCACGGCTCCAAAGCGCAATTGACGTCTCAGAAACAACAAAGCCAACCCGTCTGCATCAATACAAGAAAAAAAACAAATATTAAAAGAGGATATCAATATATATATAATTATTTTGCCATGGAAGTTATCCCAACAATGCAAAACCTTGCGAGGGGTATCCGAGTAGTGATGTTGGGCCGCGCCCGGCTGCTCGGATCCTCCTGCCGAGCCTTTGGCTTTCTCGTCCCTTGCCTTTGCAAAAATGACCGTAAATCCATCCGCTGAGGCTGGATTATTCACGTCCCACTCGCCAAATTTGGGCAACGGCCGGCCTTTCTCCTGCTGCAACGCACCACACCACACCACACCACAAAGGTCAAATTCACTTCAGACATGTCATCAAAATAATTTTATCATGTACTCAATACCATCTATTTTTCGAATGAATGAAATTAAAATCACTTTATCCCCTAAACAGAAAGAGGGGAAAGAAAAGATTGAATAGATATAAACTAATGTTCATCAATTGCTTGAAACATTAGCTTTGGAATATATATACAGGTGATCTCCTGAGTGGATGTCTATATTTACGGATAATAATATTTTTTTCAATATAAATGATACTTTCAAATTACAGTATAAAAAACAAATGATACTTTTCTTTAATGTAAATGATACTTTTATTAAGAATAAATGATATTTTTGTCCGTCTGCACCGTGCTGACGGATGTACACGAGTTTTTGTAGCTGCATTATAAATGATACATTTATTAAGAACAAATGATATTTTTGTCCGTCTACACTGTGTTGATGGATATATAAGAGTTTTTGTGATATAGGTAATGCATACTGAGCTGCATTATCAACATTTAGACAATGCATATATTTCCCAAACTCCCTTCAACACACACACACATACATATATGTATTCTTGAGGTACGTTTTGAGTAGCTCGATCAATACGATGTTAACAATGTCCAACCTCTGAAATTGGTAGCTTGTGAAGTCTTTAATAATTAATACGTAAGTACTTCTTATATTTAATTTATGCCAAATCCTTCTGGAAGAAAAACTACATCAATTCCATATTCAACCTCAAATTAACCCTACTTTTTTTGCAATGATATTGTGTAATTAAGATAAAAGTTAGAAAAGGAAAAATAAAAGGGATTAAAATCAAAAGCATAGGCACTTGATCATGTATCCGAAACATATGACGAAGGCAATGAAAAAAAAATTAATAACGATAAAAAGAAGAAACAAACTAAAACCGAATAAAAGAAGAAAAATAAAATGACGAGGAAGAAATCCAGATTTTCAAAAGAATTAGATCGATCAAAACAAGATTAATGACATGCCTTGCATTTTATTCATTTCAGACGCAATCATATCCTCGCAGATAAATCTAAAATCAAATAACAATTTATGAATCAAATCCGCTTACAACTTTGATGGTATGCAAATCTAGCTACGTGAAAAATAAAAAAATATGTATAGAAACTTACAGACGTCATTATTGCAGGCTTTAGGCCTCAGGTGGAAGGGAAAACGAAAAATGTGTCTTTCTAGTGAGAGAAAGAATGAGATATTGCAGATTATATGGAGAATACCCAACGGGTTTTTAGGGAAGACAGGGAATTATAATGAAGAGGGTAAACTGTTACAATTCCACATAAACATATTTAATCTTGCAAATTGCAATCTAAATTTTTGATACATAAAGTTTTGGTTGACATTATCATTCTCAATTTCTAGCATATTTAATTATACCAACACGCTGCACGCAGGGACGGATCCAGAAGTTGATTATGGGGTGGGCTGAAAATAAATACTTTGGAGTATTAAATACCATAAATGCTAAAATATTTCATGTTTTCATAAGTTATCTTGCGAGATTTCAATATACAAAATCCATCAATAATTAAGTTTATATTTATATTTTAATAAAATTTCTTTCAATATAAACTCTTCTTTAACGTAAACTTTAGAAATTCATCAACCAAACCATTGGCAAAATTTGGTCATGATGATTGAACTTGAACTTTGTGACGAATGGGTAGAGAACAATATCAACAAACACTTGAGCGGATCTGTTGAGGAAGAATATGATACCTTTGTTTGGCTAATTTTTGGACTCGTATGAACCTTTGAGAATTCAGACAAATAGGGTATTTCAAAAGCATCAATATCGTCGTTCAAAATAGTAGGCACACAACAATAAGGAGACACAAAATTTTAGCGTGAAAACCTCTTAAAATGAAAGAGATGAAAAAACCACGAGACTACTAGAGTCGTTTAAATCCACTATAATCAACAATGGAACAAGACACAATCTTCTAAATTATATTAGAGGCATACAAAATATCATACACTCGAAAATAAGCACATCAAGATGTATGGAATCAAAATCGAGCAAAGATCGAGAAAATATTACAAAAATTCTCCTCTATTCAGATCGACAAAACCCGACCTTGAAACTCAAAATCCGATCTTCACCGTCCAAAACGTTGGCCCAGATGCTGTGAAGCTTCTGTCCAAAAATCACAGTGATCTAACGGTTTAATCCCCAGGAAACGAAATTTTTCTGAATCTGCGCACTAAAAATCCTAGAGGGGAAAAAAATACTACGAATTTTTCTGTTTTGGCTACTTCAATTTGTCCCTTCAAAAATGATGGTTGACCCTTTTCATTCTTATAACCTTCTCATGGGCTTTTCTCACGGGTCAAAAATATAAGAAAATCCAATAATAACAATTTTGTTTTAATTTTTTAATTATTTTGGACTGGACTAATTTTGAATTGGGCTTAATATAATACATAAACGGAAGAAAAAGTTTGGGGGTTGCACCGGGCTGGAGCCCGGTGCAGCTACCCCCTAGATCCGCCCCTGGCTGCACGTGCACATATAATAACTAATTATTTGACGCAACCTTTAAAATTTCTATATTAATTGACCAAAAAAACAAACAAACTAATTATTATTATTATTACCAGTTCTTGAACCCATGAATACACATACAATTGCTTTGTTGTGCTATTTTGGGTCTTGCTGCTCCAAATTCGTTTTCAATCGATTTATCAAACTTAAACACACAATTTGAATATCTTAAAATATGCATATCTTCAACAACCCATCATCATGTTGACAAAGCAAATAAATGTACCTGCTGCTTGTCTCATGATTCTAGTGGCCATCCTTGATCTGAAAAGTATGATATCATATATGTACATCAACACCAACAACTTACACTATCTTCTAAGAAAAAGTATAGCTCAAAAATTGCAGTCCAACATAAGCTCATCACCATTCTAAAAAGTTCTTAACATACATAAGAGCATTGAAACCTTCCGAAAAATGATCTGATACACAGCAAAAAAATGAATAGTAGATAGATCTAATCTGCACAAGGATCGACAATCATATACATAAGGCAGCTCTTTTGCTAATTACGGAAATTATCTTCTTATTTTCTCAAGTATCTGTCTTGGCACTGCACTACGAGTATTCAAAGCTCAAGAAAAACAAAGTGCAGTTCAGAACAAGTAATGATAAGGGGCTTCCTTTGATTCACCAAGAAGGCAAGAACTAGCCGAACCAGAATCTTATAACGCATGTGAGAAAGATGGATTTCAATGTCACAATCAGTATCAGAATAAGCAGGAAAAATATAAACATTACACACAAGAACTCGACTTCTCAACATTATCTTATTACGTTTATTACCTTTATGTCGAATACATACTACTTTCGATGTCAAAGAACACCAACCATTTGGTTCTTGCAAGATACAGCACTTACAAAGCAAGAAGGGAAAGCTCGCTCTTGGGCTATTACCTGACTAAAAATTGACGCAGAAACTAATGCTTTCTTGAAAGTCCTAAAAACACAGCAGCAGACGAGATTTGAACTCTAAGATCGGCAATATCAAGATCATGGCCACCTTCAACCAAACCCCACCGATCAACCTGTAAATCTTCCTCCAGCCTAATCAATTCAATGGCTTGCTCTATACTCAACTTCCCACGAAACATGCCAACTGCAATGACCATAGAGTGTGCAGCTGCAGCAATTGCATCGATTGCAGCTAGTTCACAATCATCTGTCTTCTTAACAATGTTCTCAAAAGCCTTAACCAGACCCTCTTCCTGCTTTCCACCAAAGAAACTCGTGTAGACAACGGGCTTAAAGCCAAATTCCGATTCCACCCATTTAATTAGGGGACCGAATTTCTCCACCTGCAGTTCTAAAAGAAGCATATATATGTTTCCATCACACAGATTTTGAAAATGATATATAGCATAATTAGAACTGTACGAGCACAATACACACCTCGGAGATCCCTCGTTAGATCATTGTCTCTGGGCGCACGACAAAATACAAGATCTTGATGGAACTTTTGCATCAGATTTTCAATCACCTTTGTCCTAGTGACCGGTACTCTTTCGAATGCAGTACACGCAAGCTTCATCAGAGGCATCGTAAATGGTCTAATTCCATCTGTTTGCTACAAGATAAAGATTTCACCTCTTAAAAGTCAAATCCAAGTACATGTACATTCAATATGAACTGTAGTTTACAAAGCCGTGAAGCACCTTTTCCTATAACTAAACAAAAAAGAGAAAATTAAAGGCTATGGCGCACATGATAACCTAGATAACCTGAACTGCAATCCTGCTAATGCAATTCACAGAAAACAATTAAACAGACAAATTCACGGCAGAAAAATAAATTTAAGACAATCTTGAATATGTTGGAAAGCAGTTCTTCCCCAAGATACGCAGGAAATTGGCAGAGACCGGAAAGGCATATAAACTGCTATATCCCACTAATAACGAGGGCAGATATGAATCAGACGAAATGTACCATCCACACTAATAATTTGGCTTATTCTCAGCTACTGATGTGCAATTAAATTTTCAATCACTACTAAAGTTGGAGATAAAGGAAAAAGGGAGTCGAGACAATTACGATTTGAACAGATAAACACATCCACAATGAATATCCAGGCGATGCATAAGAATTATTTCTAATTGCTGCATAAAATGCTCTACAACAAAGCTTAACCAAAATTAAAACTCGTGAATCTTATGACGACAGAGCTGTTAAAGATCAATTCAACAACAAATTCAAAATCTTGAACACCACATATTAATCTCGCGGATACATATAATTCAGAGAATATGTGAGTGATTCATATTTCATACACAGCATTTCTGTCCTTTATCGAGGGTTCCACCAATTGATATCTTTCCAAAAAGAAGATGAAATTTTACTAAAACCAACCCGCAGAAAACCTAAAATACTAACACAAAGTACAAACTTGAATGAACCTGGTACTCCCACTCAGCTGCAATGGCCTTAGCCAGAGCTAGAGTAGGGCACTTGAGATTCCGCTTGGACGGAGTCTTGAGCGTCCTGTAATCGAGCATGACGCTCCACCCAATCACATCGTCCGCTTCTCTCGTCGTCACCTCCTTGTAGAACCGCTTTCCGACGATCGAGCCGGTCATGAACGACATCGGCATGCTCACGGAATCGGACGATTGCGGAGCCTTTCTCGGCCCCTTCGCGTATATTGTGTCGTCTCCCTTGGAGGGTTTCGGATCTTCGGAGAAGGTGAATGATGACTGTTCATTTTCGGAGTAGCCGGCTGCCGCCGCGATGCTGAGGCGACGCCTGGCGGAGGTGAGGGTTCTGAGAGTTGAGGGATTTAGGCTTTTCAGGGTTTTCCCACCATCCATGACGCCATTTTCGCGGTAGGGGGAGAGAGAGAGACTGATACTCTGATAGAGAGGCTGAGTGTGTGTGTGTGAGGGAGAGGGGTGTGCTTTGGGCTATTTGCGAGAATCTCCTAGTTGGATGCTGAAGAATGGGCCTGGCCCGGGCCCATTATACATAAAATGAAATTAACCAATGAATTTATTAAGGGTCATAGTCCCATTTTAGTCACTATAGTTTCTTATCTAAAAAATAATATTTGAAATTTATAAAAATACCATCTTACCTTTATATAGTCCCAAATTAAATACATAATAAATATAATATCATCCTTATAGTCCAAAAATACGTCTAGTTCAGTAGACTGCAAATTTGCAATATCTACTGCGCTTTAGAATTGGAGATTGGAGAAAATAAAGATCAAAGGGATTTGCGGTGTCATGGTCGATCAGCGACCGTCTTCGAGAATCTGAGAATTTCTACAAATCATACTCCAAACATTATTATGTTATCCTGTCTATTATTGTCTGTAAAGTCCTCTTTAATTAAGATTCATGAATAGTTTACATAAAAGAGGTCTGCTTTAGGATTTGGCTTTCCTTCTGCGTCAATTTGTTGTATTTAATAAAGAAAGTTGAATGCATTCATGGTTGGCATTCTATCTTTTATTGGCTTAATTTCTGGCTATTTTACGGTCCAGTTCAACTTCAATTTCAGACCTCTAACATTCAATCTCATAAAAATTGATAGGGAGATAATAATTATTGGAATAAATAAATAATTTAGATAATTAGAAAGAAAAATTGTGAAAAAAATCCACAGGGATATAGAGAATCAATATGGTGTGTTTACTTCATAATAGTATATAAATTAAGATTGTTTTGAGTTGAATAATACCGAATTGTTGAACCATCATAACTTGCTCATTTCAAGTTTATGAAAAATTAAAATTATTTAGAATTTCATGCTTGATATTCATACCACAATTATTTTTTGTATAGTTGCTTAATTTGTAGCCAATCATTTATTACAAGATCTCTCTCTCCCCTTGGTGTGCAAGTATATTAATACTACAATGGTTGATTTTAACCGTTTGACCCAAGCTAAAACGTGTCTAAACTTTGAAAAAGATGTAGCAGGTTTATTTCTATATAAAGCCACACACAACTAACAAAGTTCTCATCACCATCCATTGATCGCGCAACAAAAATGAAGAGAGAGGGTCGCCAGCATGGCGTGGTGAAGACCATATCGGCCTAGGTCGTGGGTTTCCGATGGCCGGCGCCGACCAGCCACTTGGCAAGTGCCACCAGCTCATATGTCGTAACCTTGACTGCCACCCGAGCCCGGCTTCTAAGGGAGCCCAAAAGCTTATTAGGTCTTCGTCCAACCTGATGGATGCAAAGTATGGTCTTAATAGGTCAAGATTTTCAACCACGAGTGTCTTGAATTATTTGGATAGTAACCATTGTATGGATCATTATTATGGAGGTAATGACAAAAACACAATGTTACTCAAGTTGAATAATCGAGTTATGAGATTGAAGCAAAATAGAATGTAGTTATAGGTATAAATGATTAGGATAAGGACTTGAACTTGATTGGCATCTAGAGGATGGAGATGAGGAAATTTGATGTAATCAAATGAATTGTATTTTATATTAGTCAGCTTTCAAGTGTTTTTCTATATGTACATTCTATTCATTTGATAAGTTGGCAAATAATTGTCAACTCTAGGTTGCCTACTAATATAAAACTAATAGCTTGGTGTATAAAATTTGTATATCATTAACCGCAAATTCGCAAGTAAATTTAGGGCATTAATTAACCGAGCAATTGGAATATCTATACCTTCTCCGGTTTTATGCAATGTCAAGTTAAAAGTGAAAATCGCTTTATATATTTGTAGGTCAACATTAGAGTCGCTATTAACGAAATTGAGCTTTTGTATCTCACTGGATAAGATTGGAGTGAAAGTTACAGCAGAGGCTCCGCTCCTCTCTCTCTCTCTCTCTCCACCGCGCCACTCCCTGCGTTCCGTATCCCTTCACCGGCGGAACAGATCCGACGTCGTTCGGAGAATCTTCATTTTACCGAGTTTTCAATCAGGTTGCTTCTCGCTGCATATTTGCAAATCAAATTAAACATGTAAAATTAATCTTGATTCTTAGTTTATATATATTTTTACTGAATAGAGTAAATATAGAAGGGGCGAAATTTCTCATTACTATTTGATCTACCTTTAGCGAAGCAGTTTATCTTTTTTCTCAGAAGTTTTATTTTGGGAATTTTGCATAATTAGCCAATTGTGCCGCTTCAAACTTCAGGATATTTAAATTTATGCTGAAATTTTCGATTTTATGAAGTTCATGCAATGTAATTAAGGTGCTATGTTCCTTGGAGGCATGAGATGGGATATATATATATATTGCTTAACACTTTGCTTGTTGACTGTTTGGAGCCACAATAGCAATGCATATATCTTTGAATGTATGAATATTTTAGTATGGCAACTTCTTATTATGTTTCTATGAAATGCAAAAGTATGAAAATTAATATTTAGTTATGCTAATGTGGCTTGTTTTACCTAAGTAAAGATTCAATAATTCAACAAGATTTTATACCGATTGCTTCCTTCAGATATAGATATCAAGGTTTGTGTTGTTATCAATGTTGTAAAAAACTTAACGCGTAAATGAGGCATTTTGTCTTGGGGAGGCGAGGCGTAAGCCTCGAGGCGGTCCGAGGCGCAAGCCTCGAACTATTTTTTTTCCATAAAAAACATTAAATAGCAAGCTAAACATAAAATTTAATAATTTATAATTCTGAAGAATATCAAACTAAAGGCATAAAATGTTCATAAAATATAAAACGTAGGATTATCTGTTTTGTCTTTTAAATATAATTATTGCTAAGGTTGAATGTTTAATTGAGTATTGGGTTTTAAAAATTAAGACTTAACAAGTATGAAATTTTTGTTTAATTTTATTTGAGTTCTAAAAATTAGCCCAAAACACTTGAAATTCTGTAAAAAGACTGAAATTTGCGAGGCTTAAGCCTCGAGGCGCTTAGCACTAAGGCGTGCGCCTCGGCCCTCTGGGGCTCAAGCCTCACGGACAACGGAAAAGGCTTAAGCCTTGATACTTTTTGACAACGCCTCACCTCGAGGCGAGCCTCTAGGCGTAAGCCTCAATCGTTTTTCACAACAGTGGTTGTTATTCCAGCTCAGTGAGTAAGTTGGTTAGTCGATATTCTGGATCATCGTTGGTAGTTTTGTTTGATGCATTTGTATACAAATTGAGGAGACAAAACTAAGATTCTAATCACGGTCTTTCTGACACTGTATATAGTGGTGCGTTTAGAAAAATAAGCTCCCATCATTTTTTTCAGGATTCTCCCTTGTAAATGAAGTTCCATGGACTCTGGCCTTGGTGCTGGGGTGAGGGATAGCTCCGAGGATAGCGTCGTAGGGAAAGGTGATCCTACTGCACTAGTGGATGCCTGTGTAAATCAGAGAGGTGAAGTTTCAAGCTTCCCGTATGATGCTGATGGGGCCTTTGTTCCTGAAGATGCATCTTTGAGTCGAGAAGCTTCTTCTACTGAGAAAGATGGTATGGAAATAGACAGTGAGAGCACATATAGCTGCCTTAATTCTTCATCAGAGGAAAAAAGTTTTGATAGTGATGGTAAACATGAGTTCACAAGCCAAAATGGTTGTTCAAAAAATGATGCTGAACAGGAGTGTCGGAGTAATAAGACGTGCATCAGTGGCAATAATGGGCCAGAGATTGAGGGCGAGCAAGATGGCCTTAGTCTTGGTATTTCCTCTGACGATCAGCTGGGAATAGATGGTGATGATAAACAAGTTTCTATAGCTGAAGCCCCGTCTAATGCCTCATCCGGATCCGTTCAAGATGTAAAAGACGAAGCTGAAGAGTACATAGTGCCGGAACTTGGGGTGGAGTTTGAATCCGAGGAGCATGCGTACAAGTGTTACAATAGATATGCTCTGATGGAGGGTTTCAGCATCCGAAAAGATTTTGTGAATAAAAGTAAGGTTACTGGCTTAGTAGTATCGAGGAGGTACACCTGCCACAGACAAGGCTACGGATCCAGCAAGCGTGATATGAACATGAAACCCCGGAAAGAGACAAGAACGGGTTGTCTGGCTCACATGACCATCACACGTCAAACAAATGGCAAATATCGTGTCATCCATCTCGAGACGAGGCACAATCATGAGTTTGTGACGCCATTCACAGCCCATTTGCTACCATCACAGAAGAGGATATCCTTTGTTGAGGCTGTTGAGGCCGAATCAGCTGCTGCTCCGGTGCCGGATGGGGTTCCAAAGCTGGGTATGGGCTTTGATTCGGAAGATCATGCTTATGAATTCTACAATGCGTATGCTGGACGACTAGGTTTCAGTATTCGGAAGGATTATGTGAACAGGAGTAAAGTAGATGGAGCTGTGGCATCGAGGAGATATACTTGTTTCAGAGAAGGCTATAGGCAGAACGACAAAAGAGGTTTGAAAGTGAAGAGACCTCGAAAGGAAACCAGAGTTGGGTGCATGGCACAATTAGTCATTTCTCGTCAGGCTGATGGTAGATACCGTGTCACCCACTTTGAAGAACGCCACAATCACGAGCTTGTACCTGCCTGTAAAGTTCGTACACTGCGATCACAGAGGAGGTCTTTGACGAATCAACTTGTAGAATCCAGTGCATCCGGAGCTTCTGATATGCTGCCAAAGTCAGTTGCAGAGCTGTTACTAACTGGAGTAGGAGGTCAGGATGATCCTCTCTTTAATCCCGTAGATCACGAGATGAATCTTACATCCAAACGTGTGTGGAACATGACGCAGGAAGAAGCTGAAAATTTCCACCAGTATTTCCAGAGCAAGAAGCTGAAGGATCCATCTTTTGTTTATGCTGTACAACTTGATGTTGAAGAGCAAATGACCAATTTCTTCTGGGCTGACGAGAAGATGTTGGTGGACTATGGGGATTTTGGCGATGTGGTTTGCTTTGATACAACATACCGTCTCAACAAAGATTGGCGGCCTCTAGTCCTGTTTTTTGGAATAAATAATCATAAGCAGATACTGGTCTTCGGTGCTGGATTTCTTTACGATGACACAGCTCAGTCGTTTAAGTGGATACTAAGAACCTTTGTAAAAGCAATGTCTGGAAAAGCCCCAAAGACTGTTCTCTCTGATAAAGATGCAATTTTATCGGAAGTGATAAGCTCTGAATTGCCTGAAACTCAACACAGCTTATGCACATGGCAAATATATAAAAATGCACTCAATCATCTCAGTGAAGCAGTCGTCAGCTCTGATTCTTTTTCCAGCGATTTATGTGGTTGCTTCCTCCACTCGGATGAGGAAGCTTTTGTTAATTCGTGGAAAGCCATGCTGGATGCTTACAATATATGGGAAGATGAGTGGTTGCATGGTTTATTCGAAGAGAGAGAGAAGTGGGCTTTGCCATACAGCAAGCATATCTTTTCAGCTGACATAGAAACTGCTTTACTCTCTCAGGGCTCTATCAATAGCCTGAAAAAGTACGTGAAACATGAATCGCATATTCTCCAGTTTGTGAAGCATTTCGGGAGGGTGGTAAATGACTGGCGCTACAAAGAATTGGAAGCTAATTATGACATGGGTCAGCACGAGCCAAAATTAATGGGAGACGTGATAATGCTGAAGCAGGTTAGGGAAATATACACGCCCATCATTTTTAAATTGTTCCACCAAGAATACGAGAACTCTCTGAACATTGTGATCAACCAATGCATTGATGCTGTGTCCTCGGTCGAGTATAAAGTCAGTACATATGGTGAGGCTCGTCACTACACTGTTTTATACATCTTAGAAGATGATTTAGTTGCTTGCAGTTGTATGAAGTTTGAGTCTGGAGGAATTTTGTGTAGCCATGCACTGAAAGTGCTAGATTATAGGAATGTAAAGATAGTTCCTAGCCGATATATATTGAAGCGTTGGACCAGAGATGCAAGGGCATAAAATTGATTTCTAGCTTGTATTTTGCAAAAAAATGGAACTATCATGTAACAGCTTATGCAGTTGTAGATTGGCTGATTGTATATTTTTGTGGAAATCAATGAAGGTTTTATAGAGTGGTCTGTGACTACTAATTTTGAGAATTTTGTTGCTTTTTATTTTTTGTTGTTGAGAATTTTACATAGAACTGAAGGACAAATAATGAAATTCATTTACTTGTGGTTGAATTCTAATTTCTCAGAACACACAAATATATATAGAAAAGATTACATCTCCCACATTAAACAATGACAAATTGAATTTGAACATGAAAAAAGAAATTATGCACATCCACTGATCACTGTTGGATATTTGGAGAAGCATTTTCACGTGGCATTCTTTCAGGGAGTGAAGTAGTAATAAATTTGCTTTGGTTGAAAACTTTCTTTCTTGGTAAATTCTTGGAAACACTGGTCTTGGCTAAGCTTCTTGGAGGTGGAGGCGGCGGCATTGAGATGGTGCCGTGCTTCTTGTTAGAGATGCTTCTTCCTAGCACTGCCGTTTGTGGCTGTGCTGGTGGAGGCTGCACAATGTGAGAAGAAACGGCCATTAGAAGATATGCGTGACTAAATCTGGTAAACCACAAGACTGCAAACAATTTCTGCACCTTTCTCGTGTGATTATTTGGAGGTTCTCTTTCCTTGTAGAAGTCGGGCAGGGGACGAGCTTTGAAGCAAAGGCTACAGCTTAGTTTCCTAAACTCATTTCCTGCTTTCTCCTGCAAAGAAAATCAATCCCTTTGATCATTTAGCTCAGCAACAATTGATCCTACAATCAGGAGAAGGAAAGACATGAAAGTTGGGTTTGGCTATTTAACCTTTAACGTCTTCTGCTGCGATTTCTGCACCTCCGTTGCATTGAATTTCTCCTCAAGTTTCTGAATTGTCGTAAAAACATGCTTTAGGAAGACAGCTAACTATCAATCCAACCAAAAAAAAGGCAGGAAGTCGCATATAGGAATGAGAGAAGTCATGCAACAATTCTTGCCTGTTTCCTCTTTGCCGCTCTTTCTTCTGTTCTCAGCATGAAGGGAGTAGATACAGTTGGTGACTGTAGTTTGTTCTTGTAGGCCGACAACGACTTCGAGCAGCTGATATACAGGTAACATCATTTTATATGACAACATCAAACCAACTATTGCTATTAAGCCAAGTTACAGTGCCGTTCTCTCACATTCTTGTATACATCATAAAGATTTAAGATCATATTATCATGCTCATCCACGACTATCGTCCTAATTTCTGCATAGTTCATTCCTGATCAATATAAAAGCAACAGCTTTAGGAGAATTTGTACTTACACTGCAGACAAGATGTGCCATTTAGGGCCCGTTGTTTTTCTTCCTGAGGCTGAGGGATCTGATGTATTCATCCTGTGCATTTTATAAAACGGGGCGAATTTGTCGTAATCAAACAGCATTAGATACATGAAATATTTGGTAACAAGTTGAATTAATTAGTTACCTTCCATTTCCAGATTGAGGGGTGGCTGCGGAATATGAAGGCACACCACTCTTAGTAGATGCCTGCAATGAGAAATGAGGATTAGTGTTGAGACGAAAAGCACGAAAATATCAGATTGAATGCCACAAGAATCACCGGGGCAGGAGTCTTGAAAGGAGTCGAGCAATCTTTAGGCGTTCTAGAGGAACTACGTGCAAGGTCTGAGCTTTCAGTCCTCGTGTTCTTGGAAATTCGCTCTTTATCAGACTCCCTGAAAGAACCTAAGCTCAGCAAGGCACGCAGTGACTTTGGAGACGACCTTGTTCCATCCAACGCGTCCGCATTAGACTTCCTCGTGCTGTAATTGGCATTGCTCTCTCTCTTGAGCTGAGGAGTCATGGCTTTTGCAGGCGTGGGTGGGATTTTTCGTGTTCTGTGATGAGCCGACACCTTCATTGAAGAGATGCCTGTACTTCTCTTGCTCATCCCTGATGAGACTTCCTCACTATCAACTGGTTTGTGCTGCAAAATTACTAAAAATTTCAGACATAAATGTCCAAACATGGAAAGTAAAAAAATAGAGGTAAGAACAAACCTTTAGCAATGGCTTCTCTGTCTGTGAAGTCTCACTACTCTCTGAAACAGAAACTGCACAATGATTTTCAAGATTATTAAGCCTTTTAACTGAACTGCTCCTCTCCTTTGAGGGCTCATATCCTCTCACCACACCATTCTCTCTCTCTCCAGTGCTGATTCTCTCGCTATCTCCTCTCACATCTTGAATCTTGACATCCCCACTACCCAAATTGACTAAATCCGGCTGAGGGTCATGATCACCATCATCCTTCACATCAACTCCTTCGGTTACAGCCTTATTAGCAGCAATTTCTTGCTCAAGCAGAGCTGCTGCAGCCCTTTGAGCTGCAATCCTCTTGTAATGAGCCTCAAAAAAGGCCTTCTTCTGCGCCACGGAGCCCGGCCGTGCGTACCTCTCCGCCTCCTCCACGTATTTCTTGTGAGAGAATGTGGACCATCTCTCCCATGACAAGGAGTCTGTTGTGAACCTTCCAAATGAAATTGATTCCCCTAAAGCATGCATGTGATTCCCCTGCATACGAAACAGTTTTAATCTCAATTCTTACCCAATCAAATAAAGGAAAATGTAAGAGCTAAGAAACCAGAATAGCAGACATGAAAAGGAATTCTTGATTTAACACTGCAAAGCCTCAGAAAATATTAATGCTTGTTTAATATTATGGTACCTGTTTGGATTCATTTGGTACAGCAGAAGCATAGGAGAAGCCATGCAAGAGACAAGCAGAATCTCCCATTCTATTTCTTTTAGCTGAATGCAGAGCTTCAAAACAACATTAAACTAAAAATGGAAAGGAAGAATGTCAAAAGAAAATAATAAGACTAATACTTGTTATTATTGTAATAGCGGTGCGAAGGTTTCTGGGTTTTGTTTAATGGCGTAAAACTGTATGAAGGCTGCATCTGCAATTTGAAATTCAAACGAGGAGGCAGACGTTGGGACGCAAAAAAGGTGGGGCCATGCGTAGCGGAGAGTAGAGTAGAAAGTCTGCTCAACCCATTTTAATTCTTTTCTTGGTGGCCCCACCCCCTTTTTACAAAAAATAAAATAAAAAATCACTTCATATAATGTTCGATTTCTTTTCTTTAATCCGCGATTATGTACCAATAATTAATTAAATAAGTTATGGAGAACAGTGACGTCTTTTTCTTTGACGAGAGAACTAGTCACCACTAAGCTAGGTATCGTATTTATTGAATCATTTAAAAAAAATTAAGTATAATAATTTTGATCAAAAAATATTTATAACTTTGGCTAGAACTTGATATATTTGATCTCAAACATACTAACTCTGCCACTAAATTTATTTTCTACATGAATGACTAGATCCTCAAGAATATAAAATAAAATTATTAAATTTATCATTTCTGATGATAAGTTAAATAGTTAAGTTTAAGAAAATAAAATACACAAATTAATAATTTTATATTTTCAAACACCCTAGTTTATTATTATTACTAGGGCATCGATTCAAATTTATGTCTTGATGAATGCACTATAATCAAAACACTTGGTCAAGTGAGATGATCAAGGGAGGACTTGGTTACTTCATAGAAGATAAGATTCTATCTATTTGGGACGATCCGATAGTAAAGTGGGTTCATTTGGTGAAAAGATCACAGATTCGACTCTCACTAACGTCTTTATGAGTTTGAATTGTCACATTCATGGGCGGATCTAGCTATAGGCTACACCGATTTTTTCTTACGTCATGTATTATATTGCTAATTCAAAATTAGCAATCAAAATAATTAAAAATTAAAACAAAGTTGTTATTGTTGGGTTTTTATATTTTTGACCCATGAGAAAATCCATGAGCCTATGGAAAGGTTATAAGAATGAAAAGTTCACCACAGGGAGAAATTGGAGCGTCAAAATAGAAAATTGTAGCCTTTTCCCTTTCGGATTTTCGAGCGCACGGAAAAATTCATTTTGGGAGATTGAACCGTTAGATTAGCGTGATTTTGGTCGAAGCTTCACAAGATCCGCTCAACGTTGTGGATGGTGGAGATCGGATTTTAAGATTCGTAGGTCGGATCGTCGATCCGAATATATGATAATTTCGATGATATTTTCTTGATCTTTGTTCGATTTTGATTCCATACATCTTGATGTGCTTATTTTCAAGTGTATGATATTTTGTATGCCTATAATATAATCTAGATAAGATTGAGTCTTGCTCCATTGTTGATTATAATTGATTTAAACGGCTCTAGTAGTCCCGTAATTTTTTTCTCTATTTCGTTTTGAGAGGTTTCCATGTTAAAATTTTGTGTCTCTTTATTATTGCGTCTACTATTTTGAGCGACGATATTGATGCTTTTAGAATACCATATTTATCTGCATCCTCAAAGGTTCATATGAGTCGCGAAAATTAGCCAAACAAATGTGTCATATTCTTTCTTAGCGCTGCATCTGCTCAAGTGTTTGCTGATGTTGCTCTTTGCCCATTCAAAATTCAAAAGTTCAAGTTTAATCGCAATCAAGTTTTACCATGGTTTGGTGATGGATTCCCAAAGTTTACGCTAAATAAAAGTTTATATTGAAAGAAATTTTATTAAAATATAGATATAAACTCAATATTTTAGCAAGACAACTTATAAAACCTAGAAATATTTTAGCATTTATAATATTTAATACGTGAAGACTTATTTTTCACCCACCCCATCATCAATTTCTGGATCCGCCCCTGGTCACATTTGATTTTTCAAGTGTGATTTACTCATTCTGTGTGGTTTGCAGGTTATTACAGAGAAACGCCTAGTGCATCTCGAAGATAACGATTGTTGTTTCCTCATGATATAAAAAAGAAGAAGATTATTTTCTCAACACCTTTTGCTGATTAATAATGAAATGGTAGCGTGTGCCTCATTCCAGCAAACAAATTTGAAATTCAAGTATATTAACATAACTTTAAAGAAAAGAGGTTAGTCGTTTTTTTACTTATAATGTAAAAATGTATTATAATACAAGTGGGCATTTGTTATCGTAACGTACATGTGGAATTTTTGCAAAAGTGGAGTACAAAGTGTGTTGGTTAAAAAAGGGTGAAGAGAAGTTGTTTGTTGAAGTTGAAGTGTTAACGATGCGTTGAACTACCTCGCCACAAACGGAAGTTTTATTCGCCACCTTATGTCACTTTGCATTATACTTCCTGTGCTTCTTCTTGGCTTCACACCCAACCTTGACCCTAAACCAAATTCCATCGCAGATATTTTTGGAACCAACATCAAATAACCATCCAACACCAACAAGGGGGAAAGAATATAGCTTTCACAATCACAGAAAATGAAAAACTTTATTCCCAAATGTTCTTCACAAACTTAGTAAAAGCTTTGACATGGAGAAAAGGTACACAGAATTTACATCCGATTTTATCCAATAGCTTCTAAAAGTACGGAAATATAGAAAAAGCACCAGTAGTAGAACCATTGCTCAAGGGAATGCTTTGTTAAACCCAGGCATTTGAGGATAGAGAGTAGAGTGCCATTATTATGATTATCCTATAATATGAGAATCATATACTAGTATTTTATTCAGTAATTACATTTACTGCTTAAGCAGAGGGTTATTGATTTCTATTCGGTTTGGTTTGGATTAAAATGTAGTCGTACCTGAATTCACTCATATCAATTTGAAGTTAGTTATGTCTTCTTCTACTCGGGAAGAGGTATAATATTGTACTATTCATTATTTTTCATATTACTATACAACTCCAAAGAGAATAGAAGATCAAACGCGAAATCGGACATAGCAACAATAAAGAACATCAAATCCTGTACTTGGCTTGGCTATATACACTCCGTGTAGGCAGCGATCATCTGCTTCCATTCGACCTCTACAAAATCAAGAAAATACCTCTGCTTCCATTGTCAAAAGCTCAAACAACCAGATGGTGTTTTAGTTCTCGAGGTCATGCCGGCTATGTCCTCCAAGCGCTCCCATGTTGCTTCACGTCTCGTCTTTGTTTCCTCTTCTTGTGCTTTGTCTTCTTCGTAATTCAGCACACACTCCTCAAAGAGCTCCGGATCCACATCAGAGAAGATTTTCCGGACATTGAGGCTCAGCCTCTGCACCGCTTCATTCCAGTGATTTCTTGCATTCTTCTCCAATGCAGGGAAGATGATCGGCAGAATGACTCTACGGTTTTGCTTCATCAGATTCTCGATATGGTCGTTGTTCCATAGAAACAGAGCCCTCTCAGCCACCTGTACAAACAAGAATTGATCACAAAGAGAAGGTCAGTTTGGGCGCCGGGATGATGCAATGCACACCAGCAGCGATGACATATTTAACAATCCCATAATCAATCAGAACATAAATTAGGTCATTTCAAAATCAGAAATGTTCATAAGAATGCATAAGCCAAAAACCAACATCACGTTGTAGCCATGAGAGGGGAAATTGTATAGCATGTTGACGTACCGACCTGAAAGTGGAAACTGCTCAAGCAACGACCAATCTGGCGGAAAAGTGGGACCATACAACACTGGAACTCGGGTGGCTGAGTTGCTTCCAACACTTGTTCTAATTCGCCTAAGAACATTCCCTCCTTAGAGCTACTTGTGATAGGCCAATATTTGAGTAAGCCCCTTATGACAGTATCAGCAAGTTTGCAGTCCTTCTCCAAAAATTGTGTGATGCAATATGATAGCTGTTGATGGTACATGGATACGCACTTGGGTTTGTGAAGTGGAATCAGAGCCCGAACGAGGAAGAGCTTATGCTCTTCCTTCAGTGGCAATGCAAATCCATTAATAATGCTCCCTAAAATCTCTAACAGCTCACCTATCCCATTATGCTTCTCCGTTTCAAAAATGAAACGGTAGAATATATTGTTGATTGCCTTTCTAATGAATGGTCGATGCACCATGAACTTCCCATATATACGGTGCAAGACAGTCTTTAAGTAGTCCCTTTCTCTAGGATCTTCCGAGTCGAAGAGGTCTAATAACCTCAGCACAAAAGAGTGATCCAAGTAGCGTTTTGCCATCTTCGCGTCCGTCTCCGGGGAAGCTACAAACCTGAGGAGAAACTCATAGACAATTTGCAAATGGGGCCATGCTGGATCCATCAAGGGCTCCTCTTCTTCCAAATCAAAGCCTTCTATGACTTTGTTCTCACGAGGCTGAGTTGAGAGTGTGCGGAACAAATTCACAGATACCATCCTTACTATTTCCTGCATAGCGGTTTCATTGAATTTTCCATTTGCTGAAGTGACATAATCAACTAGCTCGACTAATGTCTGTCGTTTGATGTCTTTGTCTTTCAAACTCTTCGAGGGATCAGTGAAGTCGAATACTACACAACACATACTCAGTTTTCTGATAAACAAGGTTTGCTTCTCAGCATTGGGGACTTCTCTAAAACTATGTAGAGCCTCATACGGGACAGTTCCTACAACCCCGTTTACCTTTACATTTGATGGATGATATTCAAGAAGCATGTTTCCATAACTCAGACCGGAGTTTGGGATTTGATTCGTCCGGACAACAGCATTTGAATTGCTTGACCGAGAACCTGCAGCTGAATTGCTTTTCAAAGCAGTTGAAGAGAGAGTCGAGGATCCTCCATCACGACCATCTGCTAACTTCCCTTGTTTCCGCGGAATCCTATTCAGTATATTCTTAATCATCACTTGGAGCCACAGATCACAATCTTCTTCAAACAAATTCAACCACTCTTAAAGAATCACCAGCCACGATGCAGAGGTGGAGGATCTACACATATCGTGGCACGCCGATCATCAAGCCAATTTCACACGCTCTCCCTCTCCACCATCAAAGGCAAAACATGAACTGATTGATGCAATTCTGCTGCCAAAGCCTAAGGAAACCTCCTCTGTCAACAAAAAATGACGAAGAAAGCAGAATAAACTAAGTAATATAAATTAAAATTTACACCAACAATACTGTAGAAGCCAGATTTACTAATAATGAGATTCACCAAGTCTTAAAATGAAACCAAATTGTTAAAATTATAATACCGCCTCTGAAAAAACAATATAGATCCCAACACAATTTTGTCATTGCTCAAACACCAATTATCAAACTACCAGATGCAGAAATCAGGTTCAAACTACAACTCACCTCATAATCACACCATAAACAAGGATTGGAAAAAAAAAATGGAGCTCAAATTAAAAGATACAAGATTTGAACTCACCTCAAAGTCCGTTATTCCCAGTTTCACAATAATTTCAAACTTTTCAGCCAGATCAGGAGGTGTGGACATCTGAGCGCGATCTGGAAAACCCAACTTGCATTCTTGTCAAGAATCGCGAAATTCAAATAGCATCAATAACAGCAAAGCACGGAATCAAACGTCAGTCCCTCGATTAGCTGCATAAGTTAAAAAGGTTGAAAGAAAGTTGAAATTTCCAGAACAAGTTTAGATCGCGGAGGAAATAGAGCGGGCATTGATGCAATAATGGAGTTAGTTATAATAGAGTTCGGTTTTAGTGTTTGATTGAAGAAAAAAAGAAAATGATTATGGTCTGAGTTAATTAATGAAATAGGCTTCTAAATTGGATGGCGTTAGGGGGAAAGTGATAAGTAAATATTCATTTTAAGTTATAAAATATATTTAATATCTTATTACCGTTAATGAATAAAATTTGTTATTGAATTCACAATAGATATTATCATTTATAACGCATCGTGGTCCGAAAAATGAAACGGGTCCAATCCATATGAATATATGAATATTGGTTGGTCCGAAAAATGAAAAAGATGTTAAGTGCATCACATGATGCAATAATTGGTAAAGTAGTTAAAAATTCACATGAAACTAGAGTGTCACTGTTTGTTTACGAGAGTAACAATGTTGGTTATAATCAAATCAAAAACCAATTTGGTTATGACTTATGATTGATATTTTGTCACATTATATCATTTCTTCGTCAAATATAAGCAAAAGGAAAGTCGTTGACCCTATTACTTGAAATATATCTACTACAATTATTAGATCTAGATATTATTATCCCTCAAATATATTAACACTGCCAATTAACAATTTACATATAACTAAAAATTAATGTACAACATTATATAGAACATGGAATTCGTATCCCAATGATAGCTTCCAAGTAACAATGGCTTATATGCACACCCACGAGTAAAACATTTCGAATCATCTATCCTAATCACGCCATTAGATTCATTATATTAACTTATAAAATAAAACTTATATATTGAAGCTTCGAAAAACTATATGCCTTAATTGTGAAATAATTACCCTAGTGTTAACTAAAAAATGAAAACAAAATGCTTACGAAACCTAATTGGATATAATCAACCGTAATTAATAGTTGTAAAATTAAACTAAGCTCAAGAAATTGAAATAGGATACAAAAATGTCGGATAGAAGACCCCCACTGCAAGTAAAAGGGAAAATATCTATATAAAGTCATTAGTAAGAATGTAAAAACAGTAAGCCACTCCATTGCAAAAAAGAAATCCTAAACTCTTTCAACTGTTGTAACTTTTACAATGAATGTTTCACAGCAAGATATAAAATACACGTCTTGACCTCAGCATCACTATAAGAGCTAGCGATGTAAAACCCTTTGATCACTAAGAAAAAGTTCCTGTACGTCGCATGGGGCAAAAGCACTAAAAACTTCTGCAGTTGGCCGTCCATTTATGTATGTACAGTCCTTCTGATCCTCTATCGAAACAACAAAGTCGTTGATCGTCATCATACTGTGCTTTCGCCCCATGCGAACCAACAGAACTTTCAAAAGGTTAAGCAATCAAGAAAATACGCAGTTTCGTTTCATGTTTCCACCCTCCAAGCACATGATGCATCATCACCAGTGACAACGAGCAAGTCGAAACATTATGTAAAGCAAGCAAAAAAGCACAATGTTACTTAGCTGGATGGACGGGTAGTGCCAGCCTTGCGAGGGATGAGCACTGCTTCATTACTTGCGCCCTTCATTGTTGCAATTTCCTCAAGGCGTCTCCAGGTTGCTTCCCGTTTCACCTTAGCTTCTTCATCTCGCCCTTCGTCTTCTTGGAATTTGAGCAGGCACTCCTCAAATAGCTCGGGATCCACATCAGCGAAGATCTTTCTGACGTTTAACGTCAAGCTATGCACTGCCTGATTCCAGTGATTTCTCGCATTCTTCTCCAATGCGGGGAAGATCATTGGCAGTATAACTTTGCGATTTTGTTTGATCAGGTTTTCGATATGATCATTGTTCCATAAAAAGAGGGCCCTTTCTGCAACCTACATGACATAAAACCACAGAATACACTTATGATCATGAGCCCTTTATGTAGTGAATAGCATAAATGAAATTGGGGAAACTAAATAGTCGTGGAAAACACATTAGCATTGAAGGGCTATGTCGATAATGGACTTAGCAATCATGATACTGACATCACAAGAGGAAAGAGACCAAATAGGATGAAGAAATTGATAATTTTCAACCATTGTGATCATATCAATCTAGAAATTACTTTTTCTATTAGCCTCTATGACCAGACTGGATCTTCATCATAGAAGCCGTCAAGATCCAAAAAGAGATGCAAAGGTAAATCCATAAACTGTCACAAGGACTGACTGGACAAAAATGGGTTGTTCGACTTTCCCACATTGCAAGTTCCACAAATCTTTTTTTTTCTTCAGTAGCTATACAACATACTGAAAGCACTGATTCAGTGATATCTTCCACAGTAGGTTAAGATTACATATACTATCCAGCCATGACATGCAACCAGTGCATCTTAAATTGATTCGGTATTCCAATCTTTTTGCTGGCTGTTAAGGACCACGTGTCTAAAAAATTATAAGTGAGTAGATTCTTTCATCAGATAAAGATCGTAAAGATAGCATCTTATGTGGGAATTTAAAACTTGCAGTTTCATCCCTTTTTTTTATCACAAAGACAATAGACACCATATTACATAAAGTATGTTAAAAAAAAGATCAACGATAAATATGATATCAGGCAGTAGAACATGGAGTGAAGGGAAAACCAAAATAAAGGATTGGCTGATATTATAATACCAGTAATTTTGAACCAATCAATTCACGACTCATGAGCAACAAGAGTTTGTCACTTTATCACAATTCAGCTTTATAATATCAACATACTTAGACGAAGCGAGTTCAAAAGGCCCAATAGATTGGTAACATAACGCTGGAGCCCAACCTGAAAATGTGAACTGCTCATGCAACGACCAATTTGGCGGAATAAAGGAACCATACAACGCTGGAACTCCGGGGCCTGAGTTGCTTCCAGCACTTCTTCAAGCTCACCTAAAAACATGACCTCCTTTGAACTGTTTGTTATGGGCCAATATTTAAGTAAGCCCCTGATAACAGTATCTGCAAGCTTACAGTCCTTCTCTACAAATTGTGTGATGGAATAAGTTAGCTGTTGATGATACATGGGTATACACTTTGGTTTGTGAAGTGGAATGAGTGCCCGGACAAGAAAAAGTTTGTGCTCTTCTTTCAAGGGCAGCGCAAATCCATTTATAATACTTCCCAAAATTTCTAACAGCTCCGCGATCCCATTATGCTTCTCTGTTTCAAAGATAAAACGGTAGAATATATTGTTTATGGTTTTCCTAATGAAAGGGCGATGCACCATGAACTTCCCATATATCCGGTGCAATACCGTCTTTAAGTACTCCCTTTCTCTCGGATCTTCTGAATCAAATAGATCCAACAACCTTAGAATAAAAGAGTGATCAACGTAGCGCTTTGCCAGCTTCGCATCAGTCTCAGGGGAAGTCACAAACCTGAGGAGAAATTCATACACAATTTGCAGATGGGGCCATGCAGGATCCATTAGGGGCTCCTCTTCTTCTACATCAAGACCTCCCAATACTTTGTTTTCACGAGGCTGAGTAGAGAGAGTACGGAACAAATTTACAGACACCAATCGCACGATCTCTTGCAGGACCATGTCACTGAATTTCCCATTTGCTGAAGAAACATAGTCAACAAGCTCCACCAAAGTATGCCGCTTAACGTCTTTCTCTTTCAAATGCTTCGTGGGGTCAGTGAAGTCAAAAATTATGCAACACATGTTCAATTTCTTGATAAACAAGTTCTGCTTCTCCGCACTCGGGACATCTCTAAAACTAGGTAGAGCCTCATAAGGCACAGGCGGACTACTCCCGTTTACTTTGTTATGTAATGGGTCATGAAGTTTGTTTCCATGATTCACACCAGAGTTCTGAGTAGAATTTTTCCCGGAATGACCCGTAGCATTTACATTGCCTGACCGAGCACCTGAAGCAGAATTGCTTCTGGACGTAGTTGAAGCATTTGAAGAGAGAGTCGAAGACCCTCCATCACGACTTTCTGCTGACTTTGGCTGTTTCTTTGGAAGCTTGTTAAGGAAATTTTTAATCATCACTAAGAGCTAAAAAACAACCTCCTTCAAGCAAACTCAACAGCAACCACCAAGCAACTACTAGATAGCAGAAGCACACCCTCGCTACTAATTATGTATGTTACATATGTTGAATTGATCATATACTGATATGGATGGCAGAGAACTCAGAATCTAGTCCCCTTTACACTTGCAATCTTCTCTCCCGCAAAGAGTTATAATTTATCAGGCGTCAATGTACAACTACGATCTGCAGTAAAGAATTTACATCTACTAAAATAATAGCAAGTGCGAAAACAGAATAACACAAACAATACCCAAACAGCAGAAGTTATTACATAAGCCGCACTAAAATCTCATCAATCCATAAAACAAGAACAAGATTTATCAATACCTTATATAGAAAGAAAACAATGCTAAAAGTCCCACCACCACAAAATAGAGAATAAAACTCCCAATATAATCAGCATATCAGTGTCATACAGTTTATAAAAATTTACATTTGCAAAAACAAGTCAAAATTAGGACTAAACTAAGATAACTAAATAAAATCAAGATAGCAGCAACAGAAACTCTAGTTTCACAAGCTCGAATCATGTAACAGGAAAAAAAGTAACAGGAGACTGATGGAAGATTCTCACCTCAAATTCAACTTCATGTCAATTCTACGGAGACTCAGACTCCAGATCAACACACATTAAGATCTGGGCACGATCTAGAAAACCCAGCTACCACGGGAATCACAATTTAAAAAAAAAAAAAAGTATCAAAAGAGTCAATACGTGTAGCTATATAAGTTCAGACACACAACCAAAAGTTTAAAACTATTCTGTACAAAGGAGGATTAGGGTGCAAGAATTGTGGGTCGTCGATGCATATGTAGCTGGTTGATTTTGATGGGTAAACAGACTAAAAGATCGACTCCTTGTGAGTTGTTGGCAGTGATTGACACCTGAAAATTGGGACCGAGAGAAAGGGAGAGAGAGAGAGAGATGGGCTTAAAGGGAAAAGAGAGGAATCAATCTCTGGTGGTTGTTCTTGATGGTGTGGTTTTGCTGAATTATTGTTTTTTTTTTCGTTTCTTCTCTAGATTTTCTCTCTCTACTTTTTTCATGAATCCTCTGTCCTCTCTTTATATTTTCTTTTGTTTCTCTGTTAATGCTTTTTTCATTTTTTTTCTCTCTCATACTTTTTTATCTTTTGCCCTTTTCTCTAATTAATCTCCGCAAATATAAGTGATGAATAAAAAATATTTCTCTTGCCAAAAGTATCCTTGTTTTAACTTTTACATTAATCACAGATTGCATTTGAATTTTACAAAAAATCCAGTGATGTTCTGCAGATTCTAACTTCATAATGGATGGCAAATAAATCTATAGTACTGATATATTTACGGCTAATCCATTCCTTTTTCTAATAATTATTAATTTATATATGAGTAGGATAATGTGGCAGTCGATCATTTGGAGATATTGTGGGTATTGTTACTATAAGTGGAATAATAAATTTTAAATAAAAAGGTAAAGATTAGTCATTGGAAGGTTGTCTATCAGTTAAGTTAATTAATTTTCTTGAGCCATAGAATAGAAATTTATAAGTTTTTTTAACGGAAGTTTAAAACAAAATTATATGGCATCATGGACAGTTGTGAACATGGTTTTTAGATTAAAAGATTTGGAGAACATAATTTAATTATAAATTTAATTGCTTGATATTTGAAGTAGTCTCTATCATGAGACCTATAACGAGATGAGACGGATTCGACTTGGAAATGTAGCTAAGTTGGAATAATTTGACAAGATGAAATATGTGAGTGCTGACAAAGTCATTAATCTTTAAACAATTTGAGGAAGTCAGATCAAAAACTTATTTTCTACTTATCAATCAAAAATAGCAAGTTGAAACATTTTTGTATTGCAAGCTAAGCTAAACACACAACTTCGAAGAATGCTTTTAAATTGGGATCTATGGTACAAGTGAAATAAATAGCCCTAATCATTAACAATTGAGAATCACTATTAACCAACCCATTAGGCCATTACACTAACCAAAATCACAAGATTGAAAAACCTTTCATCAAATTTAAAACTATCAAGCACTAATTGAAAAAACAATTCTTCTACCTGTTCCTAATCCTCACAAATTCCAGAAACATGAAACATAAATAACATTGAAATAATTCTTTCACAATGACTAGAATGAATTGATCAGTAATCCTTGCATAGTAAATATATAATCTACTAAATAAATTTTAATAATACCAAGTCATCAAGCTACTGCAAGACAATCCCATCAACAATAATGCAGTACAGAATTCAAAGAATTTAACAAGAGCACATGGGAATGACATCTGTATTGACAAGCCATGATAACAAATGGAATTGAAGTGTTGGAAAATGGAACAAAATATGGAAAGAAATGATCATCTACAAATTGCACGCCTTGATAGTTCATCTTGTGTTGTTTTCAGATTATCCACCAATCAATGCATTAGTGTAATGTACGAATTAGGGGAATACAAATATCTACACTTATAGAAGTGTGCGGCCAATGAGAAGGGTTGAACTTCCTAGTCGCATAATTTTAGGTCACTGTGAAGCAAAATGTCAGTAACCTCAAGACACAAAAACAATAGTGAGGCTTCTTTGTAAACCAGCATTAATCTTTTCCCAGAGCACATTTCTGCCTCTAAGTATGCGTCAAGCCAAATCAGTAATCCTCGTCGAGAAAATGCCACGTACATATATGCAAAACAAAGTAGGAGCAGACAGAATCATACAAGTACCACATCAGGGTAGAATCTCCGGTTGAAATAAGAAAGCTAATGCATTCGGCTAGAGAAATATATCTCTTGAAGCTACAAACAGCAACAGTTACTGTCAATGATCCATCAATGCTGCTTCAGTCTCTGATAAGGGAGCTGCAAACAACGAGACAATATTTTTTCATCAAACATGGTGAAAAAAGGTGAAGCATCCGTTCACACAGGATAAGAAGAATATTCAAGGTACAGAGATCAGGTAAGGCACAAGACATGGAAGTTGATGGCAAAGGACAGTAAGTATTCCTTATCTAACATGCACACAAACACAAGATTTTAGACAGTAATCCATCTTTCTTTAACAACATTCAATTTCAGAAAATATCATGTTCTCTTACTGTGCAAACATAAAATGAAGAGAGAAATATTTGATTGAAACATCCTATAGTTTTAGTATAGCAAACACAAGAAAGAAAGGTACTTGAATAAATGGCAATAAGAAACCAAAACACACATGCATACTTCTAACATTTGCTGTCTCTTAAATATATGGTCATAAATCAGGTAAGGAAATAGGAGTAAATAGAGGGAACTGATGGCAAAAGTGACTTCTAAACAAGCTCGATATATTTATGCCACCGAAACACCCCTTCCCCTCAATACCAGTGTATGAACTTAAAGAATGGAATATTGAACAAGAGCATGTATAATCATAATTTAGTAGACATTACTGCATCATGGATTTCACAGAATGGGAGGCATGTCAACAAACAAAAACCAGTACCATCTGGAAACTAGAAAATCAACAAGCCTTGTGTGCATCATGAAATATGACCTACCAAGCAAATCCTCGTATGAATCTGCCAAAAATGCAGTATTCATTAGCAAAGGAGGAGAGAAAACTTGATCCTCAGCCTCATCAATATCATAGAATGACCTATGTGCATCAGAAACCGAAGAGTTTGACCCAGCAGCAGAAAGGAAACTGTTCACACCATCAAATTCATCAAGGGAATCCATATCATTCAGTATGTCTGCAACTCCACTGTACCTTCTCCCAAGATTATTGTCCTTAGCATGGGTGTGAAGTAAGGAGGAATCTTCTTGAGATGTGAATAGTTGCCTACTCTTTAGAGAATTAATTTTTTTATCCTGGACATGACAAGATAAACCAGTTCCAGAAAGCGGAACAAAGTAGTGCTCCGAGCCATCATTAGAACGACTGTCTTGTGAAGATTCTGAGTTGCTTGTTTTAGATAAAAGAGCAGCTTCTCTAACAGACCTCTTCAGATAATGTAGAGAAAGAATATCCTCATCTGCAGATGCATTTGAATCAGAAAAAGATTAAGCAGAAACTGAAAAATTGTTATCACCAAGAATAGGCAACAAATCACAAACCATGTATTGGATTATCCATATGACTGTTTGATGGGGGCTTTTCTACAAACTTTTTGTCTGTTATTGTTTCTGCTGGACTGACTTGAGCCATATTATGTCGCTTTTGCATGTTTACACCTTTTCCAGAAGTAGGTGTCGAACTAAATAGTGGAGGCAGTTTCAAAGTAGGGGGACTAGCTGATACATTTTCAATCTGAATAGATGACAATCTTGAGGTTATTTCAGCCACCTCATCAGCACCAATATCCTGTGCATTTTACACAAATTCATCGGAAGCAGTCAGACATCATGAACTCCAGAAATTTCCTCAAAATAAAAAAGATGAAAAATGCATATACAAGTTACCAAAGTCCTTCCACTGCTCTGTGCCTGGATGGGCGAGTTTGATCTAAAATTCATAACAGGGGGGAGATTAGATGATATGCTATTCACTTCCTCTGTAAGTTCTGAAATTGAGTTTTCTATGGTTGGAGCTACATCCTTTAGTTGATTAATGAGCACCTGCACTCACAGAAATTTTATAATATATAATGACATCTAGCTAAGCCACTCCATAATGTCAATTCATAGGACAAAGCTGAAGAGGTCCCAACTTTAACTTTGTCACAGCCATATGCTGCAAGTAAAGTGGAAGAACTACCAAGTTTCATAACAAACCTTGCACCCTGCATCATTGCAGTTCCAACCATATTGATGTGTCAATAACATTTTATTACCTGTATGCTGTCTAGGTGCTGCCGGTGTTCAGCAAGTGTTGCAGCCAATGACTCAGCATGACTACTGGTATCGCCATCATTCCCACTTCGGAGGAGCTCCGGGCCCTCTCCATCATTGGCTTTTGACTGCAATAAAATTAACATAAAGAGTTAACTACTACATTAGTAGAATTAAACTGCGAGCATGCTGTAAAAAATTAATGTTAAGAACAAGAATACAGACATTATGAAAATCTTTGTATCAGCAATTGTAGAATAGAAGGGTACAGAAAAACATCCAGAGCAATCAGATATTGCACCTCATAATACATCAAGGCACCTGAAGCAGAAAAGGGAAAGGAAAGAAACTGTATCTGCAAAAAAAAAGAGCATACCAGTTGGAGGGACTGTTTATGAATGCGCTGCAAGGCATGTGTCCAACGCCGCAAAACTTCAGCAATATCAACTGTGGGCTGCGCTCTAGTATTCCTATCATAAAGTCGAGAAAATTTTTCTTCATCTTTGTTCTCCATGATTACATCTGTTTGTGAACTCTCAGTTTCCTCCCTATCTAGTTGTTGAGAAGTCATACTAGAAGATGAAACTAAAGAACTTTGATCCATTGCTGCCAACAAGGCTGAACCGGAGATGCGATACCTGTGAGAGAATGCCCAGCATAAGTACATTATAAAGCCAATGACAACTAGTAGGACCCATAATCATCTTAGGATATTACCTATGCTCTCGATGAGCTATAAGATCCTCAATTGGGCCTGAAGCAAGGACTTCATGTTGACCTGTACAAATCAAAAATATATGGGACTATTCAGCATTGCATGAGATAGGTTAATCTATTCTTGTAGATTGTACGTTGTAACAGGAAAAAGAAAACACAGGGTGATCATGAAGATTGTACTGTAAAATTCAGGTCATGTATTAAATATAAATTTGCAGGACATCGACATAAAATGTCTAGTATGGGATTTTAGAGTGAAAATCCCATTGTATTTCATTCAACGCAAAATAAAGTATGTCAATTCAATATGATAAAACATTCTCGAAGTATACAAAACAAAACATTTGTTTCATTAATGAGATTCCAAGCTGTAGCTTCGAGTAAATTAGCTAAGCAAATTAAGAGAACCACATAGGAGTTCAACTTACTTTTGCGAGATAACAAAGAGTCCCACAAGCGAGTAGCTCTTTGAACTATGTGAGAATTTTGACTTGAGCTAGAAACAAGCTCATCCCAGAGTTCACCTTCGAGTTTTACTTTGTTTCTCAAATCATGAAGTTTTTCAAGCTCTTGCTGTAAATATGCCTACAGAAGCAACCATATAGGTGTTACAACAGTCTTCGTTCCATAAACAATGTCGCAGAATTCACCTTATTCTTATATATGCTATTAGATAGGATATATTACCTCTTCAGGACATAGACCACGAAACTCAGCTGTCATTTCATGAGCCAAATCAGACCACATCGCTTGCCTTTGCACTGCAGTCTCTGCATTTTTCAGAAATCTCCTTCTTTCAAGAGCTATCCTCGCCTGCATACAAATTTTTAAGGATAGTTAGAATAGCATATAGAAATCAGAAAACTTCCTTACTGTTATAAAACTAAGTTAAACTATAAAGAATCAAGAATCCTTAAAGATGCAGGCGTGCAGATATAAATTTCATGCATAAAATCAATGAAGGTATTAACCTGACAATGAATATCATCACAATTATATCTTGATCTAATAAAATTGATCAATAAACTAAAAAGGTTCAATGACCAAAAATAAATGTAACAAATAAAATTAAAGTAAATTGAATTAAAGGATTTCCTTTGTTCAAACATAGGATGACAATCAACAAATAACATGTTAGTTTCTCTAAAACAAACTAACAAGTTGATAGGCATAAATATAGGTCAGGCCCATCTCGCATGACAGCCCAGGAAGACTCAAACCTAGGGTCTCTGCCCATCAGAGATATGGGCCTTAGCCTGTGCCAGAACAACCATGCCTAGAGCTGACAATGGCAGCTTTGAACCCGTTTTCAGGTCTGATAGGCCAATTGCTCAGCATTGTCAGCTAACTCAAGATACACATGAATCTGGGCAACTATTCTTCAGGTACCACTACGTCGTCAAATATCTATAAATACCTCCTTAGGAAAGGTTATCAGGTACGTTACTTCACGCACACAAATACATACACACATACACTCTATCAAGCAATACTCTTGCTTGATCACAACTTGCTCACACTGAAAGCATCCTTTACACATTCTAACTTGAGCGTTGGAATCTCTCCTCAGAGAACCTCCTCCGGGCTTGTTTTGCTAGCTATTTATCACTGTTGGTAAGGTTTTCTTGCTGACCACCGTTGTGAACAATCATCGGCCTCCGGTCCATTCATAAAAAGTAATATTTGTTGTAGATCTTTAACTCGGATCTATCACAAACTAATCTTGTTCTATAAACAACAAACAAGATTCTGAAAAGCCAAATTTTCCAATAAACAGCTCAAGATCCCCCACACCAGAGCATAGAGGATTGGAGACAGCATCTACATGTAGAAAATAAATCCTGTCAATCCTCATTCTAGGGCGGGCTAGATCAAAGTGAATTACCTTAGTAACAGGAAGCAGCGTAGCTGCATGCGAGAAAGCAACATCAGTTAACGGAGCAGGCAGTGGATTCGATGCAACGTCAGCTGCAAAAGTTCGCCTATGGACTTCTCTCAGAGCATGCAGTGAAAGCTGCCATAAGAGTTCGACGAATCTGTAAAAAGAACAGGAAAATCTTATTGCAATACCACTCAAGGAGTTTTGAACAATTAACACGTCCGATTGATGGAAGAGGGCCATAATCAGTCGGTTTCTGACTGCAATCAGGCATCAGCTTTAATCGTTTAAAAAAACGCAAGAATTGGATACAAATGACAGTCTTACATGATCTGTTATGGGTATTGGTCAGACATGTCGTCAGCAAAAAACAAAAGTCAAGCTTCCTCCAACAAGGTGGAAGTGATTCTTTCTACATTTAAAATCAGGAACAATCCTTCCAAACGAAGTTTAAAACAGCTTACGCAAGGAAAGTTTTACGGTAGCTTGCTTCTATCCAAGTCAAATCGACTTGTCCATAATCAACTTGCAACTTTATTCAAATACTAATTATATACTATAACTATCTATATATATTGAGTTTGGGTGGCTCAAGATACCAGACTCTGAAAATAAAATCCAAATTAAACCCATCAAAGTAAAAGCTATCAAAATGAATCCAAACTATTAATAAGAAACCAAACTAATCCCCAACTGCTGAACCAACCTCGGTCCACAGCAAGTTGCAAGCGATGAAACCCTCGAATTGCTCCTGGGCAATGCACCTTGTGATTCCAGCTCACTTATAATCCCTTGCACGACCTGAAATTTTCACACTCACAAAATTGAACTAAAAAACAAATAAGAAGCATGCCTACGCATACAATAACCCAAAAATTCAGCAATAATTTACCTTCCGAAAATCCCTAGACTGAGCCGAATCAAAAATGGGCCACACCTTATCAAAATCCTGCAGCAAGATCATCCAAACACTTTTGTCACCGAACGCAAAACCCACAAAACGACGAGCACAACTTTCAGACCCAACAAAAAAAACGGATAGAGAGAGAGAGAGAAGTTAGAAAGAGAATTTTGCCTTGGCGGATTGAACTGGGCCACGGAGAGACGACAAGATGAAGTAGAGAAGCTGCTCGCCCAATTTCGGGTTGGAATGGCGGAACAGCCCAACCCGCGGCGTGCCGTTGTTGGAACCGACTCCGATTACGTTCGGATCCAGGCCGAGCAACAAGCAATTGGTGTACATTGCACTCTCCAGCTCGATTTCTCTCTCCTTTTCCCTGTCCATCGTCATTCCACGGCCGCTGACACCCTCAGTGCGTGTGATTTTCCGGGAGGTTTTGTGTTTTTCGGATTAGATTTCGTTTCCGGTTTTGATTTTATGGCTTCTCCAGTTGAATTTTTTTGGAAAAAGATGAGCCCCTTTCAAATCTTCAAATTACTGAAAGATCCTTATCTATACGAAAATTCGTTTCTACGCTTTGCCTAAATTGTTTTTGTTTGTTTTTTTTAAATGAAAGTTTGTTAGCTAGCTTACGTGAATAATCATAATTTGAAGTGATTATTGCTTCATTTACTTAATTGAAAAATATTACAAAAAATCAAGTTGTAGTGGCTTTTTTTTACTTGACATAGCAGTTTGATTTACTCATGTTAGTATATAATTATACAAGCTTAAAATATTCATTCATGTTGAAATATCATGTCATACAAAAAATATACATTATTTTTTGTGATATAATTTTGTTGTCTCCTTTTTTATATTCTCTCTATCTATCACATTCATTCTTTGATTTTAGTGGCACAAATTTTAATATATTATAACGAATTAAAATTGAGTGAAGATGATAAAGAGTAGATTAATGGATAGTAAGATTAAAAGTGGCCATTAAAATAATAAATGAATATATTAATAGATAGTAAGAGTAAATAATGTGGCTCATGATTCATGAATGATTTTTTTTTTTGTAAACAAATGAATAGATTTAAGGTAAGAAGTTATTGAATTGATTTTTTTTTAAATGAAAGTTTTTTATGGATAGAACAAATTGAAATTAAATGAATCTATTTGGTGGACATAAAAAGTATTAGATATCTTAGTACTTAAATGTACAAAATCTACTAGATATTCACATAGATATAAATACTTGATTTATTCGTATTTTTAAAGTGTATCTTCTCGATCACCACATATTTCGAACTTAATCATCCATTCGTAGTTTGCAAATGTATTTACCAACTCGCGATTCTTATGATGGTGAAGATTCGCATTTTTATCATTTTGTTTCGGGACTCTACAAGATCCTCACTCATTTTTAAAAATTATTCTCTTCATCCATTAAAAATTTACAACGCATTTGATATCACGAATTTTAATAAATTATATTAGGTATGAAATGGGTTGAGGAGGGATCAAATTATGGAATTTATGTTGAAGTTATGTTAAAAAGAGAAAAATACAAATTTTATTAGACAAAATCGAAAATAAAATAAATATAAATTTTAGTGGATGGAATGGGTAATATTTAAATTATTCATCAAACATTAACCCGAGCACGAATTAAAAAAATTGAAAGGACCTCTGATATTTTCTAAAAGTTGCTTTAAAAATGAGATGTGGGACCCACAGCTGAAGGGGTCACGTTTGTAAACAAAATTTGAAATAAGGGAGGGGGAGGGGACCCTAACATGCGCCGGTGCACTCATTTGCCGGCCAACCTCCGCCACTATTGCTGTCGTCATACGGTGGTTACAATGTTTTTGGTTTCTGATTTATTTCTTTATTTTAAGGGTTTCTGAATTTTGTTGTTCACTTTCTTTATATTTTTTAGGTCTTACTTAAGATGATTAACTTTTTCGATATAATTATTTAAAAAATGTATAAATTGTTAAAATAATAAAAATAATACGACTTATATTTTTTTTTGAAGAGATAATACAAACCAATTTGAATGGAACACTAAAAAATGAAGACATGTCATATGACTGGGGAAGTATTTGGGAAATATATATAAATATTTTCACTCGAAACTCCAACTGTTGCAAATTGAAATTGCATAATTAATGTGAGATTTTTGTAATTATTAGTTGATTATGGAAGCATGTACAATTTTGTACACTACTCCCCGCAAATGGAATTATTCCCAATTTAACTAATTTAGAAGTAAAACGAATGCTCAATATCTACATATACAGGGTCACGATCAAACAAATATAGATATATGAGCATATATTTAATAAAAATATATAATCACATTAAATCCTGAACCATTTTTTTTTCGGAGATATAATCACATTAAATATTATATATCAATGATTACAAAATACAACATCATATCATCATATAAAAATCAAATTGTGTTTAAATCATAAAAAAGAGTTTTGCAAACGTGTTAATCTAATACCTTAAACATATGTAACAATATATTCTTATATTTTCAAGTAAAACTCAAGATAAGATGTTCTCCTTAATTCTCTTTGTTATAAAACTATTAAAAACTAACAGATGTTTGTATATAATTTATTTGCATATGACTATAATTTGTCTAATACATGAGCATGAGTAATTTATGAAAGAAGAACTGCACCTATTGTTCATAAATTTTTACGTTATACAAGTGATTGTAAAATGTAATGTGTAATTATTGTTGTAAATAAATATATAAAAAATTGATTTATTGTTAATTATCCATCATATATTAAGGCATTTAACTTTTAGGAGAGTAATTAGATTCATTCATACAAGAACATGATCATGTAGATCTTTTCCTTCATGTAGTATGTATTAAATCCCAACTATTGATCAATGTATGAATTATAATTGTCATCAAAAATTATTGTAATATATAAATGACATTATTGCAAAAGTGCATAATTTATATAATGATACATTTATTTGATAATAATAGTAGACCATCCAACAATCAATGGTCCAAATTTATTTTGACATATTACGGGAGGGAAAGTTTATTTTTTATTATCATTATTCACTATATTGTATATTCGGTTAAACGTTGGTCATATTTTAAATATATACGTATGTATATAAGTGATACTGCACCTCACATTTTCTTTTATAAATCTCATTGATTATAGTACAAAATTTGATCATTTTGTAAGTTAGAAGTTTGAAAATTAACTTCTTATTCTATTAGTTTAAATTAATAACTGTAAATATTTAATTTGATCTTTAGATATTGATTGATGAATGAATGTGTTTTCGTACACATAAGATGGTGTTATCTCAGTATTATGTTTTTTTTTACGTATAAAACAATGTTTTCTTTATTTCTTATGTTTTTCTATGCATATTATTTTTCAATTTTATGTATAATCTACTAAAAACTAACCTTAAGCTAGTAACTAAAAAACAATCTGCTTTGTAGATATTGATTGATGAATGATCCAGATTGATTTTTCAAAAAATATGTGTTTTCTTAAATATAAGATAATATCTTCTCAGTATTATATTTTTTAATGTATAAAATAATGTTTTCTCTATTTTTTTTTTTTACACATAACACTATTTTTTCATTTTATTTGACCATCTCCATCCATACCCAAACCCAAAACCAAAAGGAGCCGCGAGACCCGACCCGATCCATTCATTGAAAAAGTAAGCAAAACCCAATTCCCAATTCCAAAAACTCACCTGTTAAAATTTAATCAACAAATTGTAGGGTGTATAAAAAGCTGAAGGGAATCGGAGAAGGTTTTACTTTATATGGTGATGATTGATTCTTCACCATCTTGGAAGCGTAGAAGGTTCATTGCTGTCTCTCCTATGGAATCAGAATTGGCTAAAGTAATTCTTTTTCTTTTTCTGGGATTTGATTTTCTTTGCTTCGTGGGTCTTATTTGTTTCTTGAATCTACTCGTCTAATGGCTAATCTTAATTTCTTGTTGCAAAATTATGGGTTGCATATGTACGTACTGCTAATTTTTGTGGGTTGTGAACATGTTAATCTCAGTGAGGAAATGTTGAAGAAGTTGTTATATGGCCAGTTCAGAAGTCGATTTATCAAGAAAATATGATGTTAAAGAATCGAGATCATTTATTGAGCTTAGTGCGTTGGCTTATTGAGAATAACATAGTTTCTCAGTTGCCTGGCTGGCATTGGATAGAATGTGAAAGCTAATTAATGGGTTATTTTTTGCCAATTTTATTTGCCATTTTGTGGTCTGATGTGTTTTGATATATCAAGTTTAGAGGTTCGGATTCTGGTTATGGTTGACTTATACAATATGTTCAAGCTAGCACTAGTCGCGAAATTAGAAAAAATGATGGTGGCTTAATCTCACTACGCGTGGTAACAATGGTGTTCATCTCTATCTTTTATCTTTGAGCCGTTGAGATCTTCTTGGGGCTTTCTTTTGGCCTACTGAAGCAGCTACAACGAAGCGTGTGAAAATTACTTTTCGCATAGTCTAGATAACTCCCAAGTTTTACTCAAGCAACCCAGCTTTGGGTGTTAGTGGCCTGAAATACTTACTTGAATTTTCATCAGTTCTTCAGTTTTATCTCAACACCGGATAGATAGAACTAGTGATGCTTTTGAGCAATATAATCTTTAAAAAAATTGATATATAGCTACACTAAAAGATGTCAGAACCAATAAGGGCTCATTCCTTTTTCTGCGAAGCCAGTCATTTTTGTAACGACACTTCATTTCTTGGAGATTTTGCATTTCATTGTATACAATTTTTCATGTAATTTCATGTTTCTTAGATGTTAAACTTTGTTCTCTAGAAATTTAGTTGTTTTTCTTGGTGCATCCAGGGGAAGCTTGCAGCTGCAAGAGAAAAATACGGACGAGATGTCCGAGTGTTTGAAACATCTCTAGCTTCTGCGACTCCTGCAAATGTTTCTGATATGGGTAAATCCAGATATCCAGTTCCTCGTATACTAATCAAATCATGATGTACTATGTATTGATGGTATGCTCACAGATTATTGTTTAACTTGTTCAGAAGAGACAGATGACTTTTACGAGTTCACAGCAGAGGATTACTTCCGGGTTTTGGCTACTAAAAAGGAAGGTAATACGGAGTTAGTTCTGATTTCAAATTAGTTATTCCTAGACTTGTTGTTCAATTTGAACAGAAAATAAATTGTAGTCTTATTGATTCATGAATCTAGGATTCCCAAAATATTTACATCATCAAACCATGTGCAGATAAACACTTGAAGACGAAAAAGATCCGGGAAGCAGAAGAGGCTGCTCGAAGATCAAGGATGACGAAGGTATAACTTGGTCGTCTTTTGGCAGTTATCTTCTATTTTCTGTAAATATATTATCGATCATGTCATTGATTGTCAATTGATTCTGCGCAGGCGGTGATCAGAGTCCGTTTCCCTGACAATTTTACACTAGAGGCCTCATTTCATCCATCTGAGACAATTCAAACCTTATTTGATCTCCTGACCAAAGTGGTTGCTCGCCCTGATTTACCGTTCTATCTATGTGAGGATGCTATACTGCATATCGTTCTCGAGAGAAACCCCTTTTTTATGAGTATTAAGCACAATCTTACACTTTGCTCGTATTGCAGACACCACGCCTCCAAAAAAGCAAATAAAGGATTTGTCCCAGGACTTCTATTCTGCTGGCTTTGTACCAGGTGCAATCGTGTACTTTGCATATGACGTTCCCAAAGGTACTATACTTTCTGCCTATTGGGGTCTTTCCAAAACTTGGTGTTTGGCTAAGCTTATTTTAGAGAGCTCATAAGATATTTCAAGAACTTATAAAATCTAATATGTCAATAGCTTATAAGTTGTTAAAGTGTTTGAATAATTGATCTTATAAGATAGAGAAAATTATAGTTAGAGAGAGAAAATTGAAAAAATGTGAAGTTGATAGGGTACATGCTGTAAATAACGAATCATAGTAAGATTATTTTGGTAAATTCACTGTTGCTCATAAGCTTATGAAAAAATAAGTTGGGGTGGTTGAACTTATTTTTTAGATAGCTTATAAGTTGTTGGAATTTATTTTCATAGCTTATAAGATGTTCAAGAGCTTATTTTTCAAACACTTCTTAAGAATTTATAAGCTCAGCCAAATATCTTCTTAGATTTCAAAGTTAGTCCTCCGATAATCTGCATGAAGTTGTTCATCAAACAAAATCACCTTAGTCCTTTTTACCTAAGCATTCGTATTCTGGTAAATTTGATCGAGATTTGATGAACTTCTTGAATACATTTTTAGCTTTTTCCATTATTTGACCATTTTTATTAACCTCAGGTGATGATGGTGCATACACGGGTCCCTCCCTTCAGGAAGAAGTCATGTCATTGCTAGGTCTGGAGTTTGTAGCACAACAGGAGGCCCTTGAGCCAACACCAGAAGCAGCTACAACGAGCCCCTCTGTCGTTCCTGAGCAGACCGAACAAAAGCCGAGTGAGAAGAAGATGGTCAAGCCAAAGTGGTTGAAAATGTGAACAATGTTAATGTTGTATTCTCAGAATGTGGATAATCACTCAAATGTCGCCTGAAAACTTACTGTGAATATTTTTCTTTAGTCAAATGCAAATCTACAAACTGTGTGATCAGGTTATGCTCAGAAAATCAATGTTTGGCTAAGCATTTGTATTCTGGTAAATTTGATCGAGATTTGATGAACTTCTTGGAAGTTGGACAAGGCATTCTTGATAATTTACTATATCAATGCAAAGCGTAAGTGTCGATATGCCCCCCACCCCCACCCCACCATTTTGTTTTATGAGTATACCTTATATGCAGTTTACAGGTAACATATCAAGTGCATTGATAAAATTGAAAACAAGATTTAAAAATGTGATTTTACATCAATTTCAGTTGGGAAAAATAAAAAATTTGGTGGATGCCTCACGGGGAATATTTGGCTGATTTAGATTTTAAATTGTTGCTCAATTATGTCAGAAATCCCCATTTGTGTAATAAGATTGAAGATTGATTTTGTTGGTGCTTTATATATATAGGGGAGGATTAATTTAAAATTATTTTTATTGTGAGAATAAAAAAATGATAAATTCGCTGTGAAAATTAATGAATTTATTTGGAAAGTTACTGGATTCAAAAAAAATATAGAGTTTTCACCCTTCATGGGATTTGAACCTATGTGAAAATTTTCTAAATTTTGAATTCAGTAACTTTTCATATGGATTCATCAACTTTCATAACAAATTCATTTTGTTCGTAGTTTTTATGATAAAAATGGTTCTTATTTAAACATAATTCTCGTTCTCTCTCTCCCTCCCTCTCTCAATATATATCAAATATAATTCAGTCTTAAAGTATAAACTAAGACCATTTTCAGCCATGATGTATAATATATATATTTTTTAGAACTTGAGATCTATGCACATGATGTATAAAGTTAATGTACAAAATCTATAAAGTTGTGCACAACGAAAGTATTATAAAATAAGCCATCGTTTACATGTGAATCGTCCATTAATCAATTTAATTATTTTAAATCTTACAAAATTGATTGCTAAAAATTACTAAATCACGACAAAGCATAGTATACTGAAAACTTTATGGATGATCTAAAGCATGTGGCGTGATTTCATTATTTAGATTTATTAAAGAATAAAAAATCTGCGAAAATGGATTGTTCTATATGTAAATGTAAAATTGCTATGAAGAACAAGAAAGCAAAAGATTATATGTTGACAATAAAGTAAATATAAAAAAGAGTGAAGCAGTCTACCTAGCAAGTGTGGAGGAGATCATGAATCAAAAATTTAGTTGTGTGTAAGAGTGTACTAATATAAAGTAATATACACAAGTGAAAAATATTGAAACATAAGACGATTAGTAAAACATGAAGTAAGTAATCAAGAATTAATGTCGTGTTTGGTGAAGCGGAGAAGGCACAAGTTTATACATATGGATTCCTCCAAGTCACTGAGCAGTAAAAGTAATAAAAAAGAAAAAGTGCCACACCACACTTTACACACACATTTTATTCTACTAATAGTGGTAACATTTTACATTGACCAACCATTTTAACTCACAAAGCTCATGTTTTATTCAATATTTACCGATCAATTCTTGTTCAATTTACAGACAACGCCGCCTCAACTGCAGAACGCCAAGTTCTGAACCAGCTACAGACTTCTGCGATTTCTGTGTGATTCCAGCGTTCTCCGGCCAAGAACTTCAACGAGCTACTAGGCCACCCCAAGCTGTCTTGCTACCATTTCAGTTATCGGCACCCTTTCTACAGGAGGCAAGTGCAACGGTGCAAGACTTTTACCTTCATATTAACAGAGTTCACTAAGTGGAGCTAAGCTGTTGTAGGCTATCCTGCCATCATTTTCACTTTCATATTGATAGAGTTCACCAAGTAGACCTGAACACGACCAGTAAGCCCGCCAACCGGCTTCAACTGCTAGGTTCCTGCCATCTTTTTCACTTTTGTATCCCTTATGTACCAAACATCAAACAAGATTATCAGAGATTCCACATATGCCACTTGCTTATCTTCTTCAATAGCTTCGCATGCATAGAACCCCTTGGCCTCGTCCCATTACTTTGATGGTTGAAGACATGAAATGAAGGCAGGCTGCTTAGCTGTAGAGGAAAAAGTGGTAGCTCGCCATCTGGTGGAAGTAAGTCTGCCCAGGTGGCAGAGTGACCCCGTCCTGGAAAAATAGCTCCTCCAAGCAGTCGAAACAGAGGAATTCGAAACAGAACGTCTCCTCATAGGCTTTGTCATCCAAGCAGCACCCACAGCGTATGCAACGAGCAATGCAGAAAATGCATGCTCTGCACGTCTTGGTGGAATGTATCTTAACTTGACAATTCTCAGTCGGGCAATCATACACTTGTCCCAGTTTCTGGCAACTTGGGCATACCTCAATGTCAATAGCACGCTCATCATCTAATGACAGATAAATCTCACCTGCACGATAAAATCTTGGCTTGTAGTCGCTGGGTTTTGCATCCTCATCTGCCCCCAAGAGAAGCTTGTACTCGTTCAAGTGCTCGTTTGTTAAACCAATAGGATCGCCAATCCTTAGATGTTTGATACCAGGCATGGCAACAGAGTTAAACACCTTCAAATTGTGCAAAAAGCCTTCACCGTTGAGTTTGCTGGATCCTGCCACACTCAGCTGCACATACACCGAGAGAAATATATGTAAATGAAACAACAAAAACGTGATTGACAAGGAAAGTGGTAGTCAGGAAAGAACTCGAACATCCAGAATAAGGTTCATTGAAAATGAATTGTGCATTCGGTATCTATTGCAAGAAAACTTTATTATACTTCTATAAAAGTTGTGCAAATATATATATATATATATATATATATATATGTGTGTGTGCAGAAAACACAACAATGATGACAACAAAAGATCATCAAATTCACCAAACTCAGTCTACTTAAACTCTATGCATGTTGCTTACTTCCAACATTAACTCCTGTCAATAGGCATATTCGCCATCTTCACACACTCTAAGGGGATGTTTACTTTTCATGATAGGATAGATTGATAAAACATAGGATTGAGTATTTGAAGGATAAGATGGTCAAACAAGTTCAAAATTGATCAATCCATCAAAGTAAACTGTAGATTAACTTGGATTATCTTTATCTATTCATCCTATCACTCAAAGTAAACGCTCCCTAAAAGTTCAAAAGATACCAAAGGGAGAAGGTTGTATAGCTTTTGATACCCAATTTCAATGAGAACACTGTTAAGAAAATGTCACCTTATCAATTAAGCACTAGTTATGCACAAAAGTATAAGTAAGATAAGTCGCAGAGAAGACATATCATGATAGAAAACTAATGCTAAACTGACCTTAGTCAGCTCCAGATTTCTGTGGAGCACCTGCTTCAGACCATCTTTACTGATCTTCAAGCACTTGACGAGGCTCAAGCAGCGAAGTTTACCTTGTGCCCTGTCTGTTAACCGCAGAAGATCCTCATTAGTGATCTTCTGACTCAATGGATAGTCAATGTGAATACTTGTCCAAAGAAATGGATCTTTCTGGACAGCATCGTGCAACGATCTGCAAACCCTCTCAATAGAGAGAAGGTCCTTAATACCAAGATTAAGATACTCAAGAACAAAGATTATAATACCTACACCAGCACCTCCATCACCATCACTGTCACTCTTCACATTCTCAATCCCGTATTTTTCACAACCAAAGCACATCAAATCATCCATGCCACCTCCCAACATAGTACAGTCACCATACGACCCATCCTCCACATGCATCACCGGACCATCATCTACCACCTCATTCTCCCTATCCTCCCCCTCATACTCCATCGAGCTAGTCCATACAAAATTCAATTCGGCAAAAAACTTGCTGCCATCAATATCTTCATCTTCAGCAGCTTTTAGATTGCTAGAACCATTGCCGCAATCTTCATCAGATTCATCTGTCTCAAACCCATAAGCTTCCATCAAACCAGTAATGGCCGCGAAAGTGGCCTCTATATCGAAATCCATACCAAAAGGATCTCTAGGCAAACTTGGATTGAAATCCATAAAGATTGGATCATTGGACATGCCCCCCATCCCAAAAGGATCATTTGGCAATTTATCAACAACATCTTCACAACCCTTTTCAGATTTCGAATCATCAAAATCCACCAAAAATCTTATCTTTTCTGCATCTTGGCATTCCTCCACCAAAAATCCATCATCAAAATTTAAAAAAGCGCACACATTCTCTTTTTCACTCAACGCCATAGCTTCTCTCTAGCTATATTTAATATTCAACAGGAAAACCGAATTTATCAAAGAAATGGACCGCCAGTTCCTCCCCCCGCCCAAAAAAAAAAAAAGACAAAATGTTAGACAAACCCAACAAACATCACATATTGCTACAACCCCAACTTCATAACACGCACAATAAAGATCGTACAATCCCTAAAAAAAAAATCTTAGCCCATAAATATAGGGGAAAACGAGATGGGCCTGATGAAAATCACACCTTTTCTGCAACAATATTCAAGAAAATAAAATTCTAGCGAAACAAAGAACCCAATTCAACAAGTATAACAGCAATGCCAGATAACAGCAGCGCTCATAAACAAAAGGCGAACATAATTAAAAATGTACGGAACCCAAATCGCAGATGGAGGAGGCGGCGATTCTATTTGGAAGAGGAATCTAATTCCCTGCAGCAATCATCAATCCTTTTGACCCATCAATCAGATTGTACAGATTACTTGATGTATATGTGCAAATTAGATACTTGACGCAACGAAAAACTATGTAGAGAGACGTAGGTGTAGTGTGTGTATTCTAATTATATACCGTGAGTTGTGAGGGGAAAGAACAACAGAAGCCTATTAAGGGGGTGGAGATGCGAGTATGAGAGACAAAATCGGTGTTGTAATTTTAGAGAGACAGACGCGTGATGGGAATGTGTTAATTTGTTTCCGACTTTTACTTCTATTTTTACGGTTTTACCGAGTCATTTGAGGATTAAATATTTTGTTTTATATTTTTGAAGGAAATTTGAAAAATGAAATTTTCAATGTTTTAGAATACTTATTTTCAATATTAAGATTGATTTCATAGATGAAATGATCCACACTTTACATTAGTCCTTCGATTTAATTTACAAATATCACATGCACTTATTTGATATTAGATAATGATCCAACTTTTTGCTCTTTCTTACACTCAAGGTCTATAGTAGGGCCAATCATTTTATAATATAATATTATATAATATAATATAATATAATATGTGCATGTGTATATATTTATGTATAAATTTTCCCGAATATTTCAAATCCGAGTATGAAATTTAATGTTGCACGTGATTCTCGCATAATGCCATACAGTCAAAAGGTAATATTCTTAAATTTCTCTGTTTTAACTGAATTTTAGCAATTATATCTAGACTTACTTGATTACCAATTTGAATATATTTGAGCATAATTCGAATAGTTTACCATTCTATACACAAATTTTAACTGTCGAGATCGGATGGAGTTTTAGATTATATATATATACCATGAAGAAGTAAGACAAATTTTATTTAGTTTGTTAAATAAAATAGTCCCATTAGTTCAAGTTAAGTTTTCTATAGTTTTCTTAAGTTCAACAAAACTTTAAATATAACTATTTGATTCACCTAATAAAGTTCTTATTTAAGAGGAGTTCCGTGTCAATTGTTTTTCAATTCCAAATATGAATATATTATCCCTTAGCATATTATTTGGCTGTTAAAATAGTTAACAATATCAAACAATCGATTAGGAATTACTAAGATTGGGAAATAAATTATTCAACAAAATCCGTTGAAAATCATTTCATAGCCACGCCTCCCAGTTCTGTTTATATATTATATATGGTCATTATTTATTGATATTATAAATAAAGGAATATTAGATACTTGCTCGTGAGTGTAAATATTATGTATTGTCTCTCTCTTAATTGATTGCATTTTGGATTTTAATTGAGGTAAGCTCTTCCATAATTCTATCTACTAAATTTTGACTGCTAATTTCAGCCAATTTATGGACCACTAGTTTCTGATTATTAAGGTCGATAAGTACATATTATTTTAATATCTTGTTATGGTTATGGTTATGGTTATGGTTAAGGTTCTATAGTATTTTTCACCTAACTAATATAAAGAGAAAAACAAATTATATTAAAACATTCATATACTTTATTTTATGATTTTTGTATAAAGCACACTAGGGTTTTTCTTTATGAATCTAAAACAAGAACTTAAGGCAAATATATATTTTTATATGTAATTACCAAAAGGGACCCTTATTCGCGGACGTCCACATATACAACGATGGATATTTTTCTTCAGTATAATAATACTTGATAATTATAATATAAAAATAATAATATTTTTTTTAATATAAATGATATTTAATTACTCTGAAATATAAATAAAATGAATTAGTATGGTCATATTAGGCTTTAACTTGTGGGATGGGAGGCTTTCATGATGGGCCTACATAGATTTGGGCTAATATATGGGTCGTTTGGAGCCCAAAACAGTCCACCATTATTTACTTTGTTATAAAAACTCCTAATGTATGATATATATGAAATTCCCCGATAAATGTGGTTGAAAAATAACGAAATAACTGAGCCACAAAACTCCTTATCACGAGTTTATTCTACGCACCTAATAGTGAGATTATGATTACTATATCAATACATATTAATTAAATGATATTATAAAGTGTGATAGATGCGATTTAAGATCTACAACAAATATTATCTTTAATATTGGATCGAAGATAATCAAATAAATGAGAGTATTGTGGAAGAAGCTCCTCGTATAAAACATGAAAACAATTGATGAACGAACCCTGAAACAAGTCTAGAAGAGGTTTTAAGGGGAAATATTAAAGTTAGAGATTGTTGGAAAGAATGGCGTGACAACGAGTATTTGCTAGAGCATATGTGTGTAAGACTGTGTACTTGATAATTTTGCATGACAGGTTAGTCGTATTAGATGATGTTCCTAAAAACACAGACTTTTCAGTTAGTCATGGTATCAAACTTTAAGATTTCTACTAATTGAAGAGAAACTCTTTCTTTACATATAAAATATAAATAACTATACATGCAAGTTTGGCCTATGTAGTAATCATCATATATATACTCGGATTATGCATGAGTTTAATCTCATAGCCACTTTCTAAATCAAAATTGTTAATTTGCTGTGATATATACACTGCTTAATTTTGACTCGGTAAAACTTGATGATCACATTTTAGGAAAAAATAAGCACCAAATCAAAATAATTTCATGCGGGATCGAAATTTCCAAATCCATCCATTTCTCCAGGCACCTTTTTGCGGGTTTGATTTAACACCACAAAAAAAGTCCAACCATATCGATCTGCGAATCATTTCAACAATTCATTTTGTAAATATGAGAAATTAGTTTTATATGACGTCTTAGTTATATTATATTATCGGAAATCCTCAATATATAGTGAATTATAAAATATTTAAATTAGTCAGAATTACGGAAACGTCAAATCAAGATGAAGAGAAGGTGGCTATTATGGTATGGCACATATATATCGTTGACTAAAGACTTCCATAAGTCTTCCTTTATACAATTGCTTATGAATTTTCCACCCTAATTTCGTACTTGAAAGCAACTCCATTACCATTACCATTACAACTCTCTTATAAAGTAACGTGTGTTATCTTACATACAATTAATGTTGGATGTTTGAGGTTCGACCTGTATATGATATTAGATTTAATTTAATTTTATTAATTTTCAACTTCACCTACAATTAGGTTTATTTTTCAATCAACAAAAGCAAGTAGAATAGAATCAATTAGTGATGAAACAAGTACAAATCGTGATTGAAAATAAAAGAGTTTAAATTTCACTAACACCTCTTAATTAGTCAAGCCACTGCACCATATAGATCATATATCATCACCGGAAACAAGTCCTACAGAATAAATACTTGTTTGGAAATTATTTAATTAATATATAATCCCACCAAATGTATTTTTCCATTCTCTCAAGCTCTGACTAAGAGGACTTCACGTTATTTAAAATATATAGATAACAGAATAAATTTGCTCAACAAGTTTGAAAAGTCAATTCCTAAAATGTTTCCCACACTCAAAAGCGTGACCAATTGAGTATAAACGCAACTTTATCTTTATGGCTGTCGCAATCTTCATCAACCGCCTCCATATATTTTTTAAAATTAGTTTATTAAAAATAAAAGAGAATAGTAGGAGAGATTATCGAATAATAAACCAATATTGAAATTAAGCACAAGAACTCCATTCATGACTTTGTCAAAATTACATATGAAATCAACGTTTGTCATCTCTCAAAGTTTGATAGATGATGATAATTTGAAATTTTGGCTCAGGTTGTGGGCTCGATAAATTCAAAATTAACGCAGCAGAAGTAGGCACAAAACCATGGATCCAATTTTTATTGTGTATGGTATATATGATAATGGTTGGTTATAGAGGGAACTCCTCTTAAATAAGAATTAAGAACTAATAATCGTGTCCCCTAGGAACAGTCCAATGATTAAGGTGGGTTCCTGTGGCCGAGTGGTCACAGGTTCGAACCCCACCTAACGCCTCTATGGGTTTGAGTCTGTCACACCTGGTTTTCCAAGTGTGATTTACATGTCCTGTGTGGTTTGCAGGCAATTTCACAGGAACGTGGGGTTTACCCAGTGCGCACCTAAGGTAGCGGCTGTGGGTTCCCCATGATACCAAAAAAAGAACTAATAATCGTTGTTAGATTGAATAAGATCGGATTATTCATAATTATTTAATGATTGATAAAAATAGTCAAAGCTCTAAATTTTCGTTATTTGGATCCTTCACATTCTATTTATTCGTTGTTCATGTCATTCATGTTGTTGTTCATGTAATCGTAGTTCTTGTGCATGCTATTACATTTCAATTCATTGTTATGTTCATATAATTCATGTTGTTGTGTATGTAATCGTAGTTACTGTATATATGAGAACAATTGTTGTAAATGAATATATAAAATCTACTGATTATAGAGCTAAACAGTTACCATTAAAATGTGATAATGATAATAAACGATTTATAGTTAATATTTATCGTTATATTATAAAAAATGGATGGACCATATTAGTTATATTATTTCTTAAAAAATTAGAGTTCTCTTCTGATAAGAGCTTTTTAGGTCAATTTGGAGTGATTTATCCGTCATGTGTGGCTTGCAAACTATTGCACAAGAACGTGAGTTTCACACCTGATTTCCAATGTGTGGTTTATTTGTCTTGTATAATTTGCAGGCAATTCGTCATATCCTCCACATCGTCTGTCGTCGCTCGACTGTATCTCATTAGAGAAGTCATTTTTCCAAATTTTACGCAGAAAAGAAGAAGAAGAAAAAAAAAAAAGAGGAAGAAGGGGCTATTATTTCATCTTTGCCCTCAACAAAATAAAATAAATAAATTAATTAAAAAATGGTTTATTCTTATCAATTTTTAGTGTGTCCATATGATCACGATATATGGTTTAGATTTGATACTACACTAGACTTTTATTATTATTGTTTGTATTGTGATTTGTGATTATAGTAAATACGTAAATAATTTGTGACTTGAATAATGCAATTCCATTTGCTTAATATACAAAATATTGCATGTGAACAAGATTTACAAGGTATCATAGAGCAGTATCGAATTAATGAAATAACTGAAGTTACTATTGCTGGCAAATTGGCTGAAATTCAGACCAAGTAGAATATGTTTAATAGTAAAATATATGGTTTTTCGACATTTGCTAAGTTTAATGACACCAAGGTATGGCTGCTTTCTTCAACCATACATACAAATTTATGAGTTATGTTGAATGACTTGTAATGTCGATAGTAATCGCCCTAGATCATACCAAGAAAAGAAAATGACTTTCCGTCAAATAATAGCTATAACTAAGAAAAGAAAAATATTAATATAAACGAGGAACTAAAATATAATTGTACTATAAGTATTTAGTAAAATAAATTCTTAAATAAACTATAAAAATAAGATCCAATTACCTATAAGTTTTTTTAAAATAAGTTCTTCAACCTCATCATATTTTTCTTGATCTTTTAAGCAAGAATTAATTTATAAAAATAATCATACTATATAGTTTATTATTTCTAACATATATCATTTCAATTTCGTTTATTTTCAATTTCCTCACTTCAACTCATTTTTCTCTTTAAATTGTAAATTAAGTCATTCAAATATTTTAATAATCTATAAAAACTTGATATATTATATTTTATAAATTCTTCAAATATCTTATAAACAGTCTATAACAAACTTAGCAAACACATATTACCTTAGTTGGTATTTTCCAAGTCGATACAAATGAAATGAAGGGTAATTACAACTGTGCCAAAAACCTGATCACGTCGATGCTGATTGGAGGATCATTATTTAATTATTTTCGAGGAATTGAATTAGGTGGATTCTCGAATCATCTTCACTTGGTTCTATTATTTTTTCGGTATTGACATATAAATACATAAATATTAATGTGATTTTGATTTTACATATGAATTTTAAAAGAAGTATATAAATACATGAATTTTAATTAATTTTGTTTTTATACACGAACTTTAAAAGAAGTAAACAAATACACGAACTTATTAATTATAGTAATTTTACCATAATTTATTTTTCGATTAAATTGAAACTAACATGGTATTAAATATGATGAGTTAACAACGATATGAAAATCTTAAAGTTGGTGTGTGAAGAAGAAGACGATATTTGTAATAGTTACTTGTTCATCATTTACTCCATTTACAAATGATGAATTTAAGATTTGAATTGCTCTCTTGGTTTTGTGTATTTGTTTTATATTCTTTTATATTTTTCTTTCTTTTTCGTGAAGTGTATTTGTATTTTGTGTATGTTAATGAGTCAAAATATGTATTTTAACAAGTGTAAATATTTTTTTTCCTTTTTTCTTTTTTACTTTTTGTAAAGTTCATGTATTTATATACCAAAAATCTATTTCTTTTTCCTTTTTTCTTTCCAAGTGTGAATGTAAATTAGATATTTGTTTGAAAAAGAAAATTTGAATTATATTATCTTCAACAACTGACATTCCGAGTCAAACTCTCTCTCTCTCTCTCTGAAGTGTGTGTGTTCAATATATATAAGAGGGAGGTTGAGGAGTTTGGTTTCCCGAGTTGATTCATCTCTCTCTCTCTCTTGTATTTGGTGTGGAAGCTATAGATGGCCATGGGAACTGAAAGCAACAACAAGGATTACTCCAAAAATGTAAGTTGAATACACCATGCTAACACTCCAAACAATAAAATTCTTCGTTTTATTTTATTTTATTTTCTTTCTCCTTTCTGCTTATTAAACAATACACCATGTTAATCCCATGCAATACTCCTTCTACTCATTCCGTTTCAAGTAGAAACATCTGTAAATTGATCTTTTTCTCGTATTTTTGCAAAGGATTAATTGTGAGCACACAACTAATTTACTATGTATATAGTCTTCAAATGAACATATCTCTTATTGTAAACAAAGATATAGGAATCACCGTTATTTGGTGATTGGAGAAAAACTGATATGTATATATATATAGGCCAGCGTGTGATTACAACAACTTCCCATGATAAGAGGGAAGATAAATATAGAAAAATAAAACAATCACTAATTACACGCTAATTGATGACAAATCAGGAACTATTTTCCTTGTTACTTATCTTTACTTCAGACTCCATGCTTAATTCCTACTTTCCTGCATACTCGTCTTATGAAAAATGGGAGAAATTGTGGAAAACGATACGGACTTGACTTGATTAGTACACTCGATGTCCATACTGATGGGAAAATGTGTAGGTGGATAATCGGACAGCAGAAGAGAAGGCAATTGATGCGTGGTTGCCTATGACCTCTTCAAGAAATGCAAAATGGTGGTACTCAGCTTTTCACAATGTCACAGCCATGGTTGGAGCTGGAGTCCTCAGTCTCCCTTTTGCCATGTCTGAACTAGGATGGTAAGTATTCATCATCACAATTTCATATTCAACTCCAGCTTCAAATAGTATAGTCAAACATTTTCGCACATATATATTTTCAGGGGCCCCGGAGTAGCGATCATGGTCATATCTTGGATCGTCACCTTCTACACATTGTGGCAGATGGTTGAGATGCATGAAATGGTACCTGGCAAAAGGTTCGACAGATATCATGAGCTCGGACAGCATGCTTTTGGAGAGAAACTTGGGCTCTACATCGTCGTTCCTCAGCAAGTAGTTGTTGAAGTTGGAGTGGACATTGTGTACATGGTGACAGGAGGGAAATCACTCCAGAAATTTCATGACTTGGTCTGCAAGGATTGCAAAACATCAAGCTTACATTTTTTATAATGATCTTTGCCTCCGCCCATTTTGTCCTCTCACATCTTCCCAACTTCAACTCCATTTCCGGAGTCTCTTTGGCTGCAGCAGTCATGTCCTTGAGGTATGTATATATATGAAATTTTCTATGACAATCATGAATAAATAGTTTCAAGAACCTGCAAGATTTTGATGATTCTCTCAACTTTGAAGCTATTCTACGATTGCCTGGGGGGCATCCCTGAAAAAGGGAGTCCAACCAAACGTGCAATATGGTTACAAAGCCACAACCACAGCTGGTACTGTTTTCAACTTCTTCAGTGCTCTGGGAAATGTGGCTTTCGCCTATGCCGGTCACAATGTTGTCCTGGAGATTCAAGCCACCATCCCTTCGACACCTGAAAAGCCTTCCAAGGGACCCATGTGGAAGGGAGTGATCGTTGCTTACATTGTTGTCGCGCTCTGCTACTTCCCTGTAGCCTTCATTGGATACTGGATGTACGGCAATGAAGTGTCAGACAACATTTTGATATCATTAGAGAAACCAACATGGCTCATCGCCATGGCTAACTTGTTTGTTGTGATTCACGTTATTGGAAGTTATCAGGTGAAACTCACTCATTCTTGTGTAATTAATTCTTCGTACATATATCAATGAAAGTCACTAAGTCACATATGCCATCCGTGGATGCAGATATATGCGATGCCAGTTTTTGATATGTTAGAGACAGTCCTAGTCAAGAAACTAAGATTCAGGCCAACCTGGTATCTGCGCTTCATCACAAGAAACATCTATGTTGGTATGTTAAGCTACCACCACGTTCTCTTCATATTTTACTTGCATTGATTTTGAGATTCAAAACTCCATTCTGTAAGTTGTTTGTTCTGCCACCTAAAAAGAATGTACATCCTATCGATGTTTCAGCATTCACAATGTTCGTTGGCATTTCATTCCCTTTCTTTGGTGAGCTTCTCGGATTCTTTGGGGGATTTGCTTTCGCACCAACCACATACTTCGTGAGTAAAACTGAACTGCTTATACCGTTTGTGTATTTTGTAGATTGAATGTCTTCTGTTAACCTAATAACTCAAATGATTCAAAACTTTCCTACAGCTGCCTTGTATCATGTGGCTTGCTATCTATAAACCAAAGAGATTCAGCCTATCTTGGATCACTAACTGGGTGAGCTTCAACTCATCATATCTTATGTTCTTAGAAATCTTTCTTCTTATTAGTAGCTGATGGTTTTGTGGTTTTCGGAACTCAGATTTGCATCATTCTTGGAGTCCTTTTGATGATTATAGCACCAATTGGAGCACTAAGGCAAATCATACTACAAGCAAAGGACTACAAGTTCTACTCATAAGCACCTAGAATTTTGGATCTTGCTGGTTGGAAAGGGTTGATCAGTAGGTTTTCAGATACTATACAGTGAAGAATCATGGAAGAACTTAAATGAAAGATGGAATTGTCGATTGCTTGGCGAGGGGTGGAGGCCTCATTGCTGCCTCCAACAATTTCAGTGCTTCCAATTTATGTCTGAATTTATTTTCTGAACTTATAGTTTCTGAATGGACGACAGTATTACAATGAGAATTTAAATACAATCATATGCTAGGGAATGACTATGAGGCTGTTTTGATTTAAGTTCATGTTCCATTTGCTTCCATCAAATGATTGACAGATAACATGCTGCAGAAAATGCAATGAGAGAAGTTACCACAATACTTAATCGCAAGCTCTTTAGGGCATTTGTTTTGTATTCATACATAATCATAACAGAAGCTGACAAGTATACAGGAAACACGAGAAAGCATGTCCTATGATATCCTCAACTTTAAAGAATATATTACACAGAGAGTATAATCCAAGATGATACGAAAGCACAGAAATATTATATTTCAAGGCTGTACCTTAAAATCCGAAACTAGTAGAAAATTGCCTTCAGTTTTCACGCTTCAAGACTCGTTCATCTTCGCCAAACTGGAGAGAGAAAGCATCTTATTTTGCAATAGAATACAAAACAATAAATGATGGATCATGGATGGATATACCTAAGACTGCATAATTCTATTGTTGCTCGAGGATGAGCTAAGTTTTTGGCTGCTAATGATGTATACAAGATTAAATCTTGTCCAATGTGAGCCTGCATATCTATATGGTGTCAATCTATATAACGAATCTCATTAGAAATTACAATACCTTCTATAACCAGCTACACACTCAAAGATGAACTTGTAATTACAACCTAAAACGACACCCAAATTTTATATAGAGGAAAATACACGATTTTAGCCTAATAACTTGATTTTGTGACTATTTTGGCCTAACAAATCAAAAATACCTCCATCAAGCATAATGAATTGATTTTGTGACAATTTTAGCTTATAAGTGATTTTTCAGTGTCGAAAAACACAATTGACACCAAAATAATATATAGCCCGTAAATCCATCCAACGACGTTTCGGTTTGTGCTTTCTATATTATTTCCGTTGACAACTATACTTTTTGGTGAAAAATTCACTTATGAGCTAAAATTATCACAAAATCAATTCATTAGGCTTGATTAAGGTATTATTGATTCATTAGACTAAAATTGTCACAAAATCAATTTATTAGGCTAAAATGGTGAATTTTCTCTTTATATAGTTACCATCGCTCAGTGGTGATGATAGTCAAAGTTCTGAATCTTGAACTGATCTGAATACTGTTTACCTAGAAGACTTGTCTGCGTCATTTGTTTGATGCAAGATTATCTGCTGCTATATTTCGGTGCCTTCGTAGATTCTCCTTCCGACAGGCAGAGAGAGATTTATTTATGTTAAATCTACTATATCTTAATAGATTAGTTCTACGCCATATGACAACTACATAAGAGCCATTGTGCAGTTTCCTCCATCTTCTGTTTCTGTGCATGTTTCTATCCCTGCTTCAACTCCAGCAGATGGAGACACTTACAGAGAAACTAAAGTAACGGCCATTCTCTCTCCATAAAACGCAAATAGACTTTTTTTTTTGCACATAAAAGATCTGGCTCACAAAATCTCCATTTCCATTACATGATTCCAATGTTTCTCCATAAAACGCAAATAGACTTTTTTTCAGCTTTCCTCTTCTTTTCTCTAAAGAAGACAACCCAAAGATTCACAATCCACAGTATACTAACTGAAATGGCTGTGACGACGACGAAGAGCCACGAAATCCAAACCCATTTGGGTATCACAGTATCCGCAGACCCAGTGAGATAGAATGTAAACATCCTGTACACAAAATAAGGGCCGAAGAAACCCCTCACAATAGAATACTGAGCATAAAACGGAGGAGACAAAAGATCATACACCTTAGCTGCAAACTTCACATCCGACCTCCTGGCGCTGGCCAGAGTCCAGACGTTCTGGCAGAAGCTCGTAACCTCCGCGTGATCTTGAAGAAAGAGGAAAAGTGGCGTGGTTGCGGGGGCTAGGAACTGGGGCTGTTGAAGAAAGTGAGGCGGCGGCGGAAGGCGGCATTAGGTGCAGAGTTGGTCGAGAAATTGAGGTTTTGGAGGTGTATACTTGACATAACCACCGCTGAAACTCAGTTGTCTACACGCACAAGTCACAACACAAGCTCTTATCTCCATCTCACTTCAAAAACCATTTTTATTACTCCATTATGGTTGGTTATTGAGCTCAATATCGAATTTGAGGATAATCACAATTTTATCATGTTGTATTTTTTAATTAAATTAAAAAAGGTTTAACAACTTTTTTGTTTAATATTAGGAGTAACTGAGTTACACTCAAAACTTCAAATTTTATCAACAAACTCGACCATGTGATACCTCGATTCGGTTATTTTATTTTTTCTTCAAATACGTATTACATGAATATAAAATATCTTGATTTTTCTTAGAATTTAGTGCATCAGGAACCTCTAAATGCATCTTTTGATTTTTTTTTATTTGTTTTTTGTTAAACGAGCGTTAAAGTAATTATTTTTCATTATATTTTTCTATTCAGTGGCCTTGAAAATTAGTAAATCAAGTCATAGCAGAGAATTATGTGTTTATCTAAATTTTACACATTCAGTATATTTCTAAATATTTACAGTAATACATATTCTATATCTTTATAGAAATGGATTAAGGTTACTATAACTTTGTTACACATGGTCAAAAATTTGAGCAGGTCAACACGAACAAAACACTTTCCACAATTCACCCCACAATAATTCGAGAGAAAAAAAATAACCACCTTGATCTTCAGACTTGTGAACTTTATACTTGTTTTTCTATTTTATTTGAAGTGTAATCATATGTATACATCCACCAAACAAGTGATAACTTACGATTTGGACAATTTGTATCTACAATTCAATTTTGCATATGCGAAAAGCAATAGTGCAAAACTAGGAGTCCATTTTCACCACACATCATATTCATACAACATAAAATCGGCTACACGTATTCCACACACAAATAACGCTGGATATCAGACAACTAGTTCCTAATTTCTACTATCATCTTCGTTTTTAGATTTTAGTTTTTCTTTTCTTTTCTTTTTTTTTTTGCTTTTCTCAAGGCGGAGACTAAAGAATATCGAGTCCAATGAGTAGTAGTATTTGGTTGTGGATCCAGACTCTTGCAAAGAGCAGGCTAATCGATCTCACCTTCCTCTACATCTTGCTTAGTAGCATTGGGATCGGCGGTTGGGGGCTCAGCTTCATCATCATCGTCATCCATCTTCATGTACAATCCAAGCTGCTCTAATGGATTATTGCTTCCGAACTTGAAACTCCCAAACCCGTCCTGTGAGTCCTCTGGGCTCGTTTCGTCCACAGAGCTAGCTAGTACTAGTTGCTCTGCAGGGGCTGTCCTTAGCATTTCTAAATCCTCAAGAAAACGTGAATTCTCGTTGATTTCAACCGTCTTCTCCATCTGCAATGCATCATCCCACATTAATAAAGCCTTACATCCAAAAAGAACAGGAATAATATTTGAGTTTGTGGTGATCAAATCTTGGCTGACCTTGAGCAGCGCTTCTCTTGCTGCTTCTCTCTCGAGCTCCCTTCTCCTTTTTTCTTCAGCTGCAGCTTCAGCTTCAGCCCGCTTACGAGCATCTTCTGCAGCTTTGGCTTCTGCTTGCAGCCTAGCCTTCTCTGCTTAATGGGCAGGCAGCAACATTTAAAAAATAACCCTTTGTTGGAAAGGGAAAGTGTTCATCCAGAAACCATCACTAAGCATTTACACGAAATATACCTCTCTTCTTGTGCATCTCAAGCTCCTCTCTTTCACGTTGGAGTCTCTGAGGATCCATCTTTTCATCCTGTACCGTAATGTCAGGAAACCCCGGTCATGCTGCTGAAACTATTAGCGTAATATACGATGGAGAATTTGAGAATCCTCTAACCTGAGTAAGAGTTTTCTCTCGAGCTTTTAAGATTGTGTCCAGAAATCGTTTCTTTAAGAGAGCAGCCCTGTACAGCTTGTCTGGAGAGACCTGCCTGTCATCTTGTGCACCCTCCACTGACACATTGGACAACGACAGATAAGAAGCAGCAAACATTTACATAGCCAGTCCATCACACCAAGCTCTTACCATCTACTTGACCATCTGAATCACTCGAGGAAGGCTTCACTAAACCATGTTCGAGGTAGTCCAATTCACCAGCAGATGCTGCAGAGATTCAGGTATCTAGTTTAACCAGCATATCATGTACTTGTAGCATTCATAATTAAATACAAAAGAAACTTAACTCAACATGTATCATGTCTGAAATTTCTTATCAACATAGGGCTATAAATTATATTTCAACAAAAAACTTGCAACGTTGGCCTAAACTATTATATAGAAAACACTGATGAATGCTATGTGTACTTATATAGCTGAAGGAGAGACTTCATGCAGCCTCATCTCCAACAATGTGGGGTGGGCCACGATGTGTAATGGGACCATAAATCCTACACTAAAGGAATGACTTCAGAAACCTAATTATCCAAGTCCAAGCAGCTATTTCCCCATCACCCCAAAATCAACCAAAAGTACACTTGCCTTGTAATTGAAGCAAGTTAATATCTATGAAGGGCCGACTCTCAGACATGGAACAAAATTTTCATGTGCCTCAAAAAACCAAATCAAACCATCATATGAAAGCTTTCAGAGAACAGCAAAAGATACCAAAATCCGACCAAGAAAAGCCTCTCCCCATCCCACCAGTCCCAAAAAAAAGAAGGATAAGAACAATCCAGAACACTTACGATGTTTGCCAACCAGCTCCCCAGTGTTGCCCTTTTTAGCTGAATCTCCTGAATGACACGTTTCATCCTGGAACATTCATTAATGATACATAAATACCAACAACAGCAATACTGAGACTCAACTTATATACACTCTATGATCAAAGGAGAGCAATGGAGCAAGAAAGACATAAGAGGGAACCTGCACTTGCTTTACAGCTGAAGAACCCTTGGAGCATTCAGACCCTCTATCAGAGTCCGGCCCTGCAAGATTAAAAACATAAGGAAAATTGGCTCACCTAACACAAATCATAAAAGGTACAGAATTAACATGCCAAGTCCCAAAAGACCATAAACATTTAACACATGAATAAAGGAAAGAGTGTTACAGCCCCCTAAGTATGAAATGCTTGGAGGAACCTAAAAAGCCTATCATGGAATGTGAACACTAACTATGAGAATCTTCCAAAAGGAAAAGCAGTTAATCAAATTAGGAGTAGGATTTTTTTTATAACTAACAATAACAATATCACTTGCAACATCTAGTCAAAATTGGAAATCACATGATTAATGCATAGCTGCCGGTTTGGGAAAAGAGAACATATGTCTGATGCCATCAACATATGAAACAGAATTGCACAGTTGCATCATCTTTTTACCATATTCACTCACAAGGATCACTCAAAAGTCAAGAAATACAGCCTTTGGTGTACCACCTCCACATATAAGTCCTTACTAAAGGGGGTGTTTGGTTCAACTAGGGGAAAGGGAAAGTAATCAACTTTCACAGCAGTGGCTGTTTAAGTGCGTGTGTGTTTGTTGGGGGGGTAAGGTGGTGGCAGTGGGGCAGGGGTGGCAACAGTGGGGTGTGGTGGTGGGGTGGTGATGGTGGGGGCGGTGGGGGATGGCAACAGTGGGAGTGTGGTGGTGGATGTGGTTACAGTGGTGATGGATGGATAATAGGTGGGACATAGGGGAATTCAAATCCCAAATTAGAGGTGAGGAATGAACCCTAAAATGGAAAATCCAAATCCCAAATATGGGGATAGGAAATCACTATAAGAATTCTAACTAAACACTCACTATGGGACTCAGGTTCATGGGTCCTCATTTCCTTTCCCAACTCCCCACAACTAAACAGCTCCTAATAAATGGGGTGTTGGGGTGAGGCCAGTCAACGAAGCACAAGCAATCATGCCAAAAGTTAGTGTATCAAGAAAATTATAATTACCAATGAGAAAAAGAGAGAGTGAGAAGGATGAAATTTTATTACATTTAATTTGGAAGTTAAAATATTGATATTCAGTCAAATTGTTTGTAATCTCTCACTTAAAACACCGAATCAGTAATGCATACAAGTTGGCAAATATGAAATCTATAAATAGAAAGTCCAATTGTGTAAACCACAAACAGACAACAGAATATTAATCTAACACTTCTGCATTGAAAGTAGGGAAGAAACCTCTTAAGCATTGGACCTCCTAGGGCAAGGAATCTCTCTGGGGTTTCTCCCTAATACTCTACCAAATACTAGAGACTCTAGACAGAGAAACAGTTCTTTAGAAGCAACCAATATAAGTCAAAAGCCCACATCATTCTACAATGAAACCATACCAGTTTTAGGAACACAACAGAGGACAAATGTTTTTTTTGTTTTCACATGTTCCAAACTCTTGAAAACAATGCAGATGCATGCACAGTTTAAACTTCTACCGGAATTTATGGACAATATGCAGTATCCAGACAAATTAAGAACATTGCAACAAGAAAACATCACATGCAAGGAAACAGACATCTCAGATCGTAATGAATTAAATTAGTACATAGGATCAATTAAAAGTTAGAAAAATGTATACCAGACAGTACTTGTTAGCACAATGTCCTGTTACAGAACTACATTCAAACATATTTACTAATTGTGTATTCAGATCAACCTGCTTCATTATATTCTTCAGCTCTGCTCCCAACATCTTTTTCAATCAAAACTGGAGGATAGCTAGTGACAGGAGCCTCATTTCCTCCAATATCAACATCCTCGTCAATGGGATCGTTATCGTTGCCTTAAGATAGTCAACATCGCATAACATCAAATTAGCAACATGCAGACTTCAGAGAAGTGAAGCTTAAGCATAGAGACAATTTTCAAAAAATAGAACCTTTGTCAACTTGCAGTGACGAATTGCTAAGCCCTGATACATTTGGGAGCTGAAACAGAAGAAATAAAAACATAGTTGATTTTAATGCTAAAACAACACATACATACTTGAGCAGGGTCTTCACAACGTGGGACAAGAAATGAGCTAAAAAAAATGAAATAAAATACCTCAATCTCGCAGGCCTCCGATCTGGCAAGGTTCTTCTGGTTATCTGGTAAATGTTCATCTAAAAGCTTCCTCAAGGTAAATAGGGTGTCTTCACAAAGATCATCAATGTCTATTTCAATCTCATCCTCTCCACCATCACCTCTTTTTGAGATTTGTGCCCTCAGAAAATCAATGACGGCATCAGGTAGATCCCCATCAAAACCTTCCAATTCCATGCTCAATTTATGCTTGTCCTCATCCGTCATCTTCCTCTTTGTAAGTTCTTGTATTACTTCATGCTGCCTTGGACTGAGCTTCCTCTTTTTCGATGTGGTCAATGTCTTGGCCATTCGAGTTTCCTCAATACCCCTTGTTTTTTTATGTGCCGATTGGGAAGTAGTTACCACAAATTTCTTCTCAATAGCTTTCCACCTCTTTTCAAAGAACTGACTAAATGTCTCAGCCAGAACATGTACATCACTCCCAGGTGGATTATATGTCTTTGCATTGGTAAAAGTAAGTCGGACATCTTCTAGGAATTCCAAAGGATGAGAGTACTTATGTGAATTGAGTTTGCTCTTTACTGTTCCCAAATCCATGGGGGTTTTAATTATATTAAAATAATCTGGAATGTTCAGTTTCACCACATCGACAGGTGAATTGAATACCCAAGCATATTGCTGTGACATCAGCTTCTTCAAGAGACCCTCACACTGCTTAAGCGTTCCACTGTTAGCATTTACATGCGAGTTGTTGCTTGCTGATTGAAACCTTCCTGTTATACCTCGATTCCAACCACGAGCTTTCTTCCCAGGTGCAGAACCCAACAAAGCCGATTTCTTCAAGTTACCCACTTGCAGCCCTTTCTGTTGTCCATCATTACAAGTGAAAATATCACTAGAATTTGACATTGTAAATTTATTTACAGGTTTTTTCTTCTGCCACTCAACTTTATTTTGGACTAGTCGAATCTGCTCAAGCTCTGATGTCAAGCGAAGCACCAAAGTCTTTCTCTCAAAGGAAGACAATTTGGACAATGGGATAATTTGTATGGGTACAGTGAAACCATCTCTCGAGGCTGAATTCAAATCAACCCATTTTCTCTTAGAAGCAGAAGAACCATCAATCGAGTCAATGCGTCCCGAGCTGCCGGATCCTTCAGATTCATAATGTGGAGCAACACTAGCACAATACCCGGGGGAGAATCTATCTTTATTGGCCATCATTATACCACTCTTCCCACTTATATAGAACTCTTTTACCCACTAGTGCAACCAAAATAATCTGCACAAAGCATTGGGGAAAAAATTGCATTCATTCCCACATCTATTTCAAAAATTTACTAGAGATGTAACTTTTCAATATTGCTTACATCTCTTACACGAGATTTTACTGATCATTTTCTATTTTGTTGCGGAAGAAATTCAAAAATAACCCAAAACAAGTTTCAGCTTGCTAACAACAACTGAACCTAATACTACAAGTCAGCAATACTCTAATAACCCTTTCAGTCCAATTCCTCTGAAAAACTCAAGATTTATCATTCCTCTCATATATACAATTGGACTGGGCGGAAATATCTCAACTTCAATAACACCTAACACAACTCACTAGCAATACAAGCTCGAACTAAAAAACAATTACCTTGGGAAAAAATCCAATCCTCAATCTTGAGCACGAGCAACAATCCAGCAGCCAATGCCCGGGAACGTACGGAACTTTCTCGTATGTAAAGCACAATTCACTAATTTACAGTGGAGAACTCAATAACTAACACAAGAAACCTAGGAAAGGAAAACCCTAGATCGAAAATTCAAAATCCCGAACTCGAAATATAACCGAGAAAGACAAACGCGTAAAAATATAGAATATAGTAGTTTCCAAACCCTAGAAGAAATAAAACTTCGACTGGATTAATGAGGGAGCCCAAATCGAGCGCGCCAGTCGCCGAGAGAAAGCTACCTGAAGCTTCGGAACTCCAAAGGGAGTGTGTATAGCTATAGTCAATTTTATAGAGAGAGAAAGTGTGCGCAATCACTCTTTCTTTTTAGTAGAGAGAGAGAGGGCGGCTGGTCGTTTACTTATAGATAGGCGTTCACATATTTCCACCGCCATTGGGAAATCTGAGCCGCTGATTGTCGGCGATCGGATAATCTAACGGCTGTGGAGGTGCGTGAGATCTGAGCCGCAAGATCTAGATCTTCATAATAGTATGCACTGGAGAGGAGTCTAGTTCCCGGTGAGAAGATTTACATATCATAAGCCTTGTTAGGCATCGTGTTTAGAAGCTTCCTCTCGATTTATTACTATGATTACAAACGTAAATTTCGTCGGGTATTTATTTTGGGTATTTCAAATAGAATAAAAGTCAAGCTTTTAGTATAATAAAATGAATTATCCATTGTCATGCGATTATTAGAAGTATTAAATATGATAATTAGATTGCATATGATATAAGATGATAGTTTACTACTTAATTTATTATAATTTATATTGATTATTGTGCTTTTTTAAAAATGGCATGAGATTGTATATATGTATTAGAAGTATTAAATTAGGATAATTAAATTGTATATGATCATATAAGATGATGTTTTACTACTTAAATTATTATAATTTATAATAGTCTAAGACCTAAGCTATCAGAACTTGACTTGAACCTAATATTCGTCAAAATTCATACGATTGAATGTCGACAATATATATAACATTGCATGATGAGGTATAAAATATTAATTCGTTGCCACATATTACTGAAAATGCATAAAATGCTTACTTCCCATTCTTGTTTTCCTAGCTCTCAAACTCAAATCACACACACATTCATAAAAATCGGCAAAATACTCAAATACAACGTCAAAAATTCATACTTTTTTGCTTTTGGGATTTCAAAATTGAAGATTGAAATAACAATGGACCATAAAACCGATCTTGAAATCGAGCTATCCATGGCGAAGCCTCGAAGTCCATTATGAAATTAAAAATGAGAAATATTTAAGTTTTATCCTTTATTTAAAATCAATTGTAGTGTAGACTGTGCAGATGCTTCAAATTCAGAAACCAAACGATTCCTTAACGTAACACTTGTAAAGAAAAGGCTGAGATCTGATTGGTCCACAGAATACACGTCATCAAATTTTGGTTCCATGCACTCGATGCATGGGAGCATTGCTTTCAGCAACACTATCAGCATCTTCTAGTTCAATGCCACGACATATTGTATTTGTAGACAATGAGTGTTTGGAGATTATTTAAAATAAAATGGAATGATCTCAAACAAAATAATTATATTGTGATTAACAGTCATAAATATTTTTCATATCACTTTTTATAGTAACTATAATGTACTTTATTATGGTATATATTAAATGATTCATAATTATAAAATTAAGTTAAGATTTTCTAACAACAATTTTTAATTGAGATGATGATGCGATGATGGGGTCGGCTCAATCAACCAAGGGAAAAAAATCAATAAGGCCCAAAACCTATTTATTTCCTTAATATGTTAAATCCCTGTTATTATTGTGAAAAATAATCCATACCACTACGAGAAAACTGCTCGGACACCCTAAACTCATGCTCTCATTCTGTCAACATGGTTAAGTTATTGAAGAGTTTTGCCTCTCTAAACTTTAAATTTCATTCATTTTGCAAGGTAAAGAGTATGAAATCGATCAAAGGGCTTTGGATTTGTGACTTATGTATAAGAAGATGAAGATGAGAAAGCAATTACAGAAATTGATGGAAAGGTTGGCTGTTAAATTCTCTCTTCTTTTTCCAACTCTTACGTTATAAATTATAACACGACTGTTGCTTGCTACATGAACTCAACAGACTGTAGTGAGAATTCATTGCAATACAAAGAATATTACGCCGCCTTCGCAGTTATTTGATTCTCACATCTATAGAAACTACATGCATCAATGATGGTGATCGAGTAAGGTCCTTAATTAGATATTATAATAGTATTTGTCAAGTTTTCTTATATTTTGTTGTTTTTATAGCAACACTTCCTTTAGTGCTACTCAGTTTTGTTTAAAGTTTGGGAAG